>PVKE010022838.1:0-25218 GCA_004027555.1 Craseonycteris thonglongyai
TATATAGAAATTTCTAAGATACTATAAGTACCACAAAAAGACAGCCATGTATAGTTTGAGTTAAGGAAAATTACCTCCATGGAGAAAAGATTTTGGAGTAGATTTTTTTAAGAGATAGCTACAAAATTTCTAAGCTGAAAAAGTAAGAGGAGGGAAGAAAACCTGGATTAGGCAGTGTAAGAAACTAGGACAGAGAGACAAACATGACAGTTATTGCACTAAGGAAGTGTCAACAATTTCAGAATGCTGACTCACAGTGTGAAAAGAGAGAAAGCAGGGGTAAGAGAAATAAAACAGATAATTTCTGAAGCATTAAAACATTTTAACTTAATTATGTGTACCGATAATGTTCCAATTGCTTTTTAAATAATGTTTTATTTTCCCCATAGTGCTAGTATGTTGAAGAGGAAATCACCCTAAGATTCAGTTTCTAGGTAAAGGTTTGTGTGTGTTTGGGCAGCTCATTTAACCGATCTATACTTCAGCTTTTTCAATTTTAATTGGGAGAATAAACTACACAATGTCTACAGAAGTCACTAGTAATATAACTATTCTGGAGACTAAATAGCTTAAGGTTATTATTTTTTATCATTATTTTGGTCAACTCTGTAGATTCACAAATGAATATCTGCACCTACTGCATTTTTATATGCCCATATAATAAAATAATAGTAGAATATAATTTAATATACCGGTAATAAGAGGGGTCAATGAAAAGCAAAATACATGTGAGAGGGCTAACATAATTATTACAACTGATCTTCAAGTTTGGTGTTCATCTATTTTTGGAAATGTGTAAAAGGACATATTGTCAATTATTTAATTCTCGTTACCAAAAGGCAGAAAAAACACAAGGGCCTGAGTTAGACTTTCTTTGAATTGAATCTTAAGTCAAAATTCTCACATTGTTAATGAGATTACCAAGTGATGAAGTGGGACATATTTGGAAGCAATTTTTATAATTAATAAACCGACTTTTAGTGGCTATAGAAAAAGCCAATAATAAAACTTCTAATTATAATAATGTAATGGCATTTCACTGAAGGACAAAGTTAAAAGGAATTACCATGGTTACTCTCTGATGCTCAGACATTATTCAAAAATAAAATTATATATGTATGTTTGCTCTTTCATAAGTATTATTTGCTCAGCTAGCATTTTGATAATTGCTGGATTGGCAACAAAACTAGGTATATCATATTTATATTTAAATTAACACAAAAAAAACATTGTCTTAAAGGACAAATCTACAGTAGCCAGAAAATATTCCTTAAAAATTGTAGATCTACAAACAAGACATAGAAATATGAGTATTGTCCAGAAAGTATCCAGCCAAGTAATATGAAAAATAAAGGCATTTATGGCCGGATATTTTTCTGACCAGGCTTCATATAAGTGTACTCTGTAGAAACTAACTAGTGTAGAAAAAGAGAATTTAAAAATGTAAATTTGTGTTTCTTTTTAATGTCACATAGATGTAATTAAAAAAAAATGAGAGTAAATATAACAGGGAGAAAAATCCAATAATATTGAATTTCTTTTCCTATTTTTCAGTATTTTCATCAATTAAAATTATTGATAACAGGGAAGCCAGAATGGCTTAGTGGGTTAAGCACTCACTTTGTAGCCCTGGGGATAGAGGATCAAATCTCTCCCCTGGCTCGTGTAGACCCTTATGCTGAAAAGGGGAGTGCCCCCAGTTCAGTTCTCACCAGGGTAAGACCCCGGCTCATTTCCTGCCCCGTGCAGCCCCACACCCATTTGTGAAATGGAACTATGTGAAAAAAACCAATGATGTGCAACTATAGAGACTGTTCTGGGCCCTCCCTCTTCTCTTTGACTCTGTCTCTGTATCTCTCTCTCTCTGTCAAAAGACAATAAAAAAAAACTTTAAAATTAGTGATAATTACTCTGCATACAATAGCATTACCTATCTATCAATTTCATTTGTCTCTAATTACTAACATATCTATTTTTCTCCCTTAATGCCACAAATTACAAATGCAACTCAGTAAAATATAGAACCAAATTTCAATTTGAAAAAAAAAAAAAGTAAGTTTTTAGAAGTAATGCATTAAAGCAAACTAACTTAATGAGAAAATTAGGAATAAAAAGGCAACTTGTACTCGGTCAAAAATCATTTTGAATTTTGTATTTTAGAATGATGCTAATAAGTGAATTTTCATGTGCAAGCTTTCTGATATAATGTGATTCATTCTCATATGCAATTAGTAAAAAAATATTTCAAACATCAATGGCTAACATGTCCAGACAGAGCTGCAGCCTGGTGGTATAAAAAAAGTTTATATTATTGAAGGTGCATCTCTAGATACAAGGAAAGTACCCCCCGCCAAAAAAAAAAAAAAGAAAGAAAGAAACTCAATATAGTAATTATCATATACAACAGACCCTAAGATAAAATCATACTTGATAGTGAAAAATGGAAAGCCTTTCCACTAAGATTAGAAATAAGATCAGACTACTCCTATCAACATAGTTTTGGAAGTCCTACTCAGAGAAATCAGGCAAAGTAAAGATATAAAAGGTATCCTAATTGGAAAAAAAAAAAGTCAAATTGTCTCCCTTTGCAGATTACAATATCCTTTTTGTAGAAAATCCTAAAGATTCCAACAAAAAATGATTAGAAAAATAAACAAATATAGCAAATTACCAGGATACATAATCAATGTAGAAAAAACAATTGTGTTCTTATGTACTATTAATAAAATTTTAGGAAAAAACCTCCTTTTGCATTAACAACAAAAGAATAAAATACCTAGGAATAAACTAAACAAAAGATGTGAATGAAATACACATTGAAAACAAGGCATTATTTAAAAAATTGAAGATAACACAAAGAAATAGGCATTTTGTGTTCATATATTAAAAGAATCAACATAGCTAAAATGGCCATATTACCCAAAGCAATATATAGATTTAATGCAATCCCCATAAAAATTGCAATGACATTAAAAAAAAAAAAGAAATAGAACAAAAAAATAATCCAAATTGTATGGAATCATAAAAGACCCGAAACAGGCAATGCAGTCCTGAGAAAAAAGAATAAGGTAGAATGTATACACTTCCTGACTTCAAATTACACTACTAAGTGACAGTAATCAAGTGACAGTAATCATATGATGTTTGACAAAGGAACCAAAAAACTATAATAAAGAAAGGCTCTTCAATAAATGGTACTGTGGAAATTAAAAAGCCACGTGCAAAAGAAAGAAACTAGTCACTATACAGCACAGTTAACTCAAAATGGATCAAAGACATAAATATAAGACATTAAACAACAAATTGCATAAAAGCAAACATGGGTACTAAATTTATGTACCTTGTCCTTAGAATAGATTTTATGAATTTAACCTCAAAGGCAAGGGGAGTAGAAGCCAAAAAAATAAAAAAATAGTGGGAATATATTAAACTAAAAGCTTCCACACAGCCAGAGAAATGATAAAAAACAAAAAACAGAAACAAAAACCAAAAGCAAACAGGCAACTAACTGAATGGTAGAAGATATTTGCACACGACACTTCTGACAAGGGGCTAATATCTAAAACATACGAAGAACTCATACAACTGAAAAACAGAAAAATGAACAATCAAATTAAAAAATGAGCAGAAGATTTAGACAATTCTCCCAAGAAAACATAAAAGGGGAAGCCGGTTGACTGTTTGTCTTGTAGCCCCTGGGTCCAAGGTTCAAATTCCAGCCCCAGCCCATGTGGACCCATATGCTGAACTGGAGTGTGCCCCCAGTTCAGTTCTCACTGGGCCAACTTTTCCATGGGAGAAATTCCTGGTTTGGCTCCCAAACCTGGTGAGCTTCTCATGTAGGAGGTGCCCAGCAATCAGGGGCATACATCCCTTGAGGGAACAAAGAAAACATACAAATAGTTGAGTTTTATATAAAAAATGCTCAACTTCACTAGCTCTTAGGAAAATGCAAATCAAAACCACAATGAAATACCTCCTTATACCTGTTAGAATGGCTATTATCATCAGTAAGATAAATAATAATACGTGTTGGAAAGTTTATGGAGAAAAAGGAATTCTAATACACTACTCGTGGAAATGTAAATTGGTACAACCACTAGGGAAAACAGTGTGGAGATTTCTCAAAAAATTCAGAATAGAATTACCATATGACTCAGCAATCCCTCTTCTAGGTATCTACCTCCAACATCTGAAAACATTTACCCAAAAAGATATGTACCCTTGCTTATTGCAGCATTATTCACAGTGACCAAGGCATGGAAACAACCAAAGTGCCCTTCAATAAATGATTGGATGAAGATGTACATATATACAGTGGGATATTACTCAGCCATAAAAAAATAAAGATGAAATATTGCCATTCAATAATAACATGGTTGAAACTTGAGATTAAAATGCTAAGCGGAAAAACTAGAAAAGTCCAGAGCCATATGATTTCACTCATACATAGGCTATAAAACTGAAAGTAACAAGCAAAACAAAGGAACAAAAACACATAGGCATAGACAATAGTTCACCAGAGGTAAGAAGGTAAGTGACAAGGTAACAGAGTGTAAAGGGGGTCAAATATATAGTGATGGAAGTAGACTGATTTTGGGTGGTGAACATGCAATATATAAATAAATCAGGTAAGTCCAATGTACAGCCCAAGACAGCTTTGAATGAGGTCCAACACAAATTCTTATAATATTATAAGAATTTTTTGCAATCTTTTTTTTAGCTCACCAGCTATTGTTAGTCTTAGTGTATTTTATGTGTGGCCCAAGACAATACTTCCAATGTGGCCTACAGAAGCCAAAAGTTTGGACACTGCTGATACTCATAGATGATGTATTATATAATTGTATCCTTGAAACTTATATAATTTTATTAAACAATGCTACCCCAATAAATTTAATTACAGAAATCTAATATATATAATTTAATGTCATAGGGCTTAATTTAATTTAACGTCTAGTTGGCACAGTACATATACAGACCAATACTTTCACTTCAAAACTAAACTTTACACCTACTGAAGAATGGAACCTGTAGGGATGTCAGGAGAGCTCTTGTCTCTCAATTATGAGGTCCATGGATCAATTCCCATTCCTGGCCCGTGTAAACCTATACATATGTTGAACTGCAGCACAACTGGTTACTGCTGAGAAGGCTCAGTGGTGAAGGTTCTTGCCTCCCGTTTGGGAGGCTCCCAGTTTGGTTCCCATCCCGTATGGCCCACATCCACCTGTGTGAAATGAAACTGTGTCACAACTAACAGTGTACGACTATGAAGACTGCTCTGGGCCCTCCCCACTTTCTCTCTCTTTCCTTCTTAAAAAAAAAGAATTGGAACATGTGTAATTTGCTCTTCATCATATCTCATTTTCTTATATGGGACACTAGTGATAAAAGGCACTCAATAAATACATATTAAATAAATGAACAAATGAAGCTACAGATACAAAGAGAGCCCTTAGAAGGAGCATTGAATTAAAAGCAGAGATTCAAGAATGACTTCTAATAGGCATAAAGGTTATACAAGTAAATCCAATGAATGATATTTATCCTTTCAAAATTTTAAATGTCCCAATGTCAACTATAATATAATTGTTAATTGTTTTAAAAACTTGCTCATAGCACCACTTTTTATTAATAAGGTTAGAGAAAATGTAACATATGGTACAAAAGATGACCAGAAGTACTAGTGCTGTGATAACCCCCAAACTAAGGGAAGCACTTACCTACTGTAAGTGAATAAGCTGGTGTGTAAGGTGGAAATGTCTAAAACAGTATCAGTAATAACTATATACAGCACTTTAAAGACATTTTCTCACTTAATCCCAGCTCAAGTTTGTGAAATAGAAATTATAATTGTCCTCACTTTACTAGTAAATACATTGATGCTTAGAGAAGTTTATAAGCACACCTCTAGTAGGTTCCGTACAAAGCTAGAAAACAAAACAAAACAAAACAAAACAAAACAAAAAACAACCAGATCTGTCAGACTCCAGAACGCAAAATGCTGTAGTGCCTGCTGATGATATACCAAAAAAAAACATAAATAGCTGCTACACAGTTGTAATAATACAGTAATAAAAAGCTACCATTTACTACATGCCTACTATGCATGAGAGACTGCAAGGCATTTTATCTACATTTCTTTTTTTAATCTTCACATCAATTTATGATTTAAGTATTGTTTTCATGGATTAAATTATGATAAAACCAAGCCTTGTGTTAAGATGTATGACTTGCATAAGATTATAAACATAGTAAATGACAGAGCTTTTTTTCAAGTGTTGATATTTTTGAAATCCAAATTCTATCCTCTACTTAGATTGCTAAGATGCCAACAGAAGCCAATTGGTGGTTATAGACATTGAAAAAAAATAGGCTATAATTAATACATTTTTTCAACAAAGATGACATTACTCTCGACCAAATAATTGGCTTTACATACAGTAGTGGATCATTAGAGCACTACCAAAAATCTCAGATACATTGTTTCTCTAGAAAAAACCAATTTTCTTAATATTAAAAAAACACATATTTTCTTTCAAATAAAAATCACTGACACTTTTCTGTGTAGATGTAATAGTTTCAATATTTTTATGGAACTTCTCACACGGCATATCAAAATATTTAATGCTATCTTTCCTTTACCTGTCAATATTGCAGTGGCTCCCCTTAGGTACAAGGTATCAAGGCCAATTTCTACAGTCTAGCATGTATGTTTTCTATAATATAGTTCATGTTTAATTATCAATCATGTCTTACATGACACTAGTACAGCATAAATGTTTCACTGCAGTCATGTCTGCCTCCTTTTAAAAACTCTTAACTTCCTTTTGTCTATATTTTTACTCATACTATTTTTAATTGGAGCAATATCAGAATCACATTTTTGGAAATTAGCAATTAGATTTAAAAAATGGACAGTGTTTTGCAGTGTTTTGTGACCTATCTGGCAAGGCCATAAAAGGTGAAAAAACATCCTCTTATTTACATTAAAGCACTGATTTACAATCACCTTTTAATTTCTGTGAGATATTTTTAGATAATACTTCTGAGAGTAGTTCAACTATCTGCTTACAATTATTTATAGCAATTTTGTAACACACTTGGAAGAAAAAAATACTATCAAAATGCTAATATCACTGTCAAAAATGCCAATAATTGGTAGTGTTATCACTCTGCTACAAACGTGGCTAGGGAATAGAAAAAAATCTTCAATATAAAATACAAGGATAGGTAGGACCAAAACATCTTGACTTTTTATTATTTTTTTTATTTATAAAAATATGGATTGCATTACTAGGCTTGTCAGAATACTGAAAACATCATGTCTCTCCATCACAAGACATAATAATTTTTTGGAGGTCTGTGTTGAGCAGATGGTCAACGTCTGTCAACAACGTCCCTGCCAGTGTTAGTTATACTGCATTTGCTTCTAGTAGTAATGCATGCATCATCAGCTCATACTTCACATCTTAGACATTGGGAATTATTTTCACATTGTCAGCATCATTTTCTTTTACTTCTTGACAAGAAAGACAACTATGGATTTCCAAAATATGTATTTCCTCAGTTAAATATTGACTTGGCAACACTTGTGGCTTTGGAGATTATTATTATTTTTTTTCTGTAATTCATAATGAGTTTCACTGTCATATGTTCAGACAGTGGGAAAAAAATACCTGGTACTGGCATATGCTATAAGAACTCCAGAGTTTTTTTTTTTCGTCCTCTCTGCTTTGCTGAAAGACTTCCAGTTGTGTTAGTTATTTAAATTCTAAATTCTAAATGTGAGATGGGTAGGAAAGGGGAAAATTACTAGCTGCTTCTTAAAATGAAGACACTGAGAAAGAGATAACTGCCTTTATTACTAACTACTCGAAGTACAGAAGTATGGACAAATTCATTTCTGAACCCTATAGATTTAAATACACAAGAGAATGCATTCAGGCCCACTGTGAAAACCTCATGTTAAAAATCAAATATAAACTTTCACCTATCTAGTTGGGAAATAGATTTTTCCATTAAGCTAATGTGATTCTGATAGTGGTTATTTCTTATATATTTTAGTAGACTTAGGTGCTTAAAATATTTTGGGATTAATTATCAGTTTCTATTCTGCATTTAATTAATAGTAACTTCTAAATGTTGCAACATTAAATAAAAAACATTTCAATTTATTTTACTCCCTGTTTAATTCAACCATTTGAGTTTTACGAAAGATTCCCTTAGTAAGGGCATATAATCTTTATTTTAGGAATGTAAAATTCTGGTCATTTAATCTACATGAGGCTGAATTTTACATGAGGATGAAAACCAGTTTCCATCTTTCTTAGAAACATTTTTAACACCTAAAAGTGTTTAGGTTTTACCTAGGATTCAAAACAATTGTTCAGTGATTCATGAAACTGGAATGAACTGATATTTACTTTAAAAGGACAATAGTTTAGCTGTATTATGACCTTATATTTTTTTCAGGAACTACTAATCTATTATAATCTTAATTTCAGATTCAGAATTTATAATTCCACATTGTTACAAAAATATGTTTTAAATTTGGAATGCTTAAGTAAAGATCTTTTATGATATGGCTATTTGAAACTCTCAAAGGTTATTTTATTTATAAATGAGGTATTATGGCTATAATAAGGAGTGACATTTTAATATATTTTTATTTATTTATTTATTTTTGACAGAGAGAGATACAGAGACAGAGACAGAGAGAGAACTGAACTGGGGGAGCTCCCAGTTCAGCATATGGTTCCGCATGGTCCAGGGCCGGGATTCGATCCCCGGTCCCCGGCGCTGCAAAGTGAGCGCTTAACCCACTGAGCCATCCCAGCTTCCCCTCAAAGGTTATTTTTGAGTGTGGCTTTGTTTTGTCCCACATTTCTGTATATATAGACTATAGATATTTCTACCAATTTCTCTTCGGGGGTAATCAAAGTTATACTGTCCTGCTTCTAATTTTATCCTAAAGATCACTTCCATAATCTGGATATAGTTTGTTTTGTAATCCTTCCAAGGAATAAAATGTTCTTGGTCTTCTGTATCCTGTTTCCCAAATCTCTGAATACTTCAAATAATCTATAAGTGTGGATATTGTTATATAAAAAGAAACTCAGAAAGTTTTAGATGTCTCTAAGTCATTAATCATAATAAGTTAATAAAAAAGACAGAAAGTTGCTTGTTGATGCAATAACCCATTCCTCTTTCATGTTAAACATATACATAACTAATTCTTTAAAACCCCAATCAATGGCATAAAACATTGTATAAAGAATCTGGGTAGAAATGTTAACAATAATTTATAACTTTCCTTGATGTGATGAGAATGATCACAGTTACTTTAATAAAAATCATTTTATTTTTATTTTTAATAGCTATGTGCACTTCAAGGTATTTCACAAAAGTTACAGTTAACCATTAAGATAATAGTTCTAAGAAGACAAGTAGAACGTGTAGGAGAAAAGAAAGACTGAGAAGTTCTACTAATCTAACACATGCATTTGCTATGAATTCTAGCTTTAGCGTAACGTTTTGTGTGACAGAGCAGAATTAGTTTTTTTCTGAAAATGTAGATTTGAGAGGATAGATGTGGTAAGTTGATATTCTAGTAGAAAATAAAACATAAAGTTGAATATACTCTAGGTTATCATCCAAGTAAAACGATGCCGGATGCATAAAAACATAGCTTGAAACAGAAATGAATAAATTATCAGTTCCTATAGTATATCGTTACTGCCTACAACAGCTTATGAGAATGACACTCAGAAGTCATTCTTAGGGTCAGCATATGGGAGTGCTTCCAAGAAAAATGAAATGTAAGTGACTAGGTTAACATAAAACCTGTGAAAAATTAATACAGCTATTTCTCATCTTCATTTTGGGCAGAGACTTGAATAAAATAGAGAACACTTTTTTATAGGTATATTTGTTGAGCATTAAAAAATTCAAAGAAAGGAAAAATTTTTGTTTGTCAGATTTTTAAAAAATTTATGCCATACTGATTATAGAAAAATTATCCAGTAGATTTCTCATGTTTGGAACCCCCAAAGTAATACTTCTTAATGCTCTAAAAAATACTGCATTTTAGAACAGTTAGAATGCTCTAGGCTAGGGAATATCATTTGGCCAATATATAAAAATTAACCTATTATTGATTAGAATGGCTGACATCATTATAAAATGATATTAATTTAGTCGCAATCACATAATTTTTATACAATATTAAGTGTAAGAGCAATACAAAAGTAACCTGTTATTTTAAATGGTTGCTAAAATACCTTTAACAGTCAAATTAGATACACATATAAATTTTGTAGTCTGGGTACTAATAAAAGAAGATGTTTAAGGAGGAGACAAAATGATCAACAAAGCATGACTTCCCTTGGTGATCTATGTAAGAAAAATGATAGATATTAGCATAATGCTTTCTTTGATATAATAATTAATTTCTTTATAATTTTCCTGGTATAATACTGCAAAAGGGTTGGAGAGATATAATAGAATATAATGTCTGAAAATCCAGATTAAGACAAGACTCTAGTAAATAGTAACAATAGGGGATTTGCAATCAAATCAGTGCTTAATTTCCCTATTTGCAAATTGATATAACATGTTAGGAAAACATGGCCATTTGTAAGATATTAAGGATAGATAACTGATTTTTTTGCCACTTCTCACATCTTTTTCAGTACAACTTTTTCTATTAGTATAGTACAATTTCAATGTATTTATTTATTATAAAGATGACCATTTAGAACTTACATCAATTTGTTATATGGGTAGCAGAATCGGTACAGGAGAAACAGACTTAATTCTTTCTATAAACCTTCTTCTAAGGAGGTATTTGTAACAACTAATTTGATCCCTATAACAAACCAATGAAGTTGATATTATTATTTCCATTTTACAAGTGAGAAAACTGAAGCACAAAACCTTTATGTCTAGTAACTGATAGAAGATCTTTTATCAAAATAAATTACTTGCCTTTATGATTTGGCTATAAGAGAAATTATTTTCATACAATTTTAATATGAATATGTATAAGAGGATAATATGGGATAATAAATAAGATGATCATATAATGTATTATCAAAACCAAGACATTTCTGAAAAAAGAAATCTCTTAAAATTACACTGACTTCAAAGTGTCCTTTGTTAAAGATAATTGGATAAAGATGTGGTACATCTATAAGGTATGATAAAAAATAGTGAGTGTTTAAATAAAAAGATTTATTATCATAAAAGATATTGCCATTAACCTCTCTCAAAATATGCTCCCTTTCTTTGAATGCACTTATTCCATCATTCTTGCCACTTTCTGAGGCAGTTCTGAAAGTCCTGTTTCATAGGTATCTGTAGTTGTACTGTTGTGACTAACTTGATGTCCTGAATTGATTAGAAACATTTACCTTTCATGGTTATTTTGATTTGGGGGAAGAGCCAGAAATTATGTGGTACCAGATCTGATAAATAAGGTGGATGAGGACACATCATGTTTATATTTGACAAATATTGCCATACCAGGAGCAAGGTGTGACATGGAATATTGTCATGACAGAGAATGAAACTGTGTGCCCATTTCTCAGACACTCAAAAAAGAGGATTTCCAAAACTGCTTCAGAAAAAGGCAAGTGTATTCTAAGGTAGAGAGAGTATTTTGAGAGGTACTCATGGCAATGTGTCTTTTACTGTAATATTTTTTTAATTTAAATATTTACTCTATATTTTGATCACACCTCATACAGTAGAATATAACAGCCATTAGAAAAGATAAAATACTGCCATCTGTGACATCATGGACGAATCTTGACAGCAAAATAAGTCACACAGAAAAAGTCGAGAACAATATGATTTCACTCATATGTGGGATATCAAACTGAAAGTAACAAATGAACAAGATAGACAAAAAAACAAAAACTCAACACAAATGACAGTTTAGTGGTTATCAGAGTTGGGGGTGAGTGGTAGGAAAGGGTAAAGAGAGTCAAATACATAGTGATGTTGGGGATGTTGGGACGGCGCAGTGGGTTGAGCACTTGTGTTGCAGGCCCAGAATCACAGGATCAAATCCTGGCCCCGACCTATGTGGGCCCATATGCTGAACTAGGGAGTGCCCCCAGTTTGGTTCTCACCAGGGTGAACCTCCCATATGGGTCGCCCCTATTTCGGCTACTGCCCCAGGAGGGAGATCCCTGGCCCCCTGGCAGGCTTCTGCCCTACTCAGCCTCACCCCCACCTGTGGAATAAAAGTATGTAGAAAATTAAAAATATGCAACTATGGAGCCTGCTCTGCGTCCTCTCCCTTCTCTCTGTCTGTCTGTCTTTTCTCTCTTTCAATCTCTGTCTTTGTCAAAACAAAAAAAATAAATCTCAAAAAAAATATGGAAATAGAAGGAGAACTCTGGGTAATGAACACTGAATGCAATATATAGATGATGTATTATAAAGTTGTACACTTAAAATCTATATAATTTTACTAACCAATGGCATCTCAATACATTTAATAAAAATTAAAAATATAATTACATTGAGACAATAGAAATAAACTAGATTTCACCCAGGCAAAAGGGAACATAGAGCAAGGTATGAAGTAAATTATAATTAGAACTTGAAGGCAAAATATTCAATGTATTTCAATGTAGGTAATTATATAGTAGTTAATTCAATATGAGTTAATTTATAAAATTCCAGATTCAGAAGTTATGCATATATACACATACACACACACACATGCATATATTATATAACATATTAGAGATACTCACTAAAGTGTTAATGAACAATTTTCAAAGCTTTATAGTAGCAGAAATTGGTTGTCATATTAAATTACTTATCAGTTCCCTCATTTACAATAGGTAGGTTTAATGAAGATGTCTTTCGTGTATCAGTGACTGGTAAATGAATGCCATAATTTTTATTAAATACTTATTCCCATACTTAAATTTCCTGTAAGCTTACTAGATGACTAATCGTCTCAGAGGAAGGTATTATACAATAATCTTTCATTCTGAAACGCATAAACTAGAATCAAGTCATAATTAGATAAGGCATTTTAAGAGTATTTTTAGAGGAGACTTCTTCAAAGGGAACCACATCTTCAGTCTTTCTCCAAAAGCCAAACAAAATTTATTTCTTGTGGTAATTTGAAATAATGTTATTTTGCTTTGGATTCTCTCATGAAAGCATACTATTTTTTGACTGTTAATGAACACAAACTTTCATTTTGCTTGAGTGATAGCTTTGGCTCCAAATAAATGTTATACATTTTGATAGTGAAACATCTCATCAACTAATAATTTCATACATTTCAATGAAATCAAATATTAAGATATATTTAATCCAACTCAGTAAAGTGCTTGCAAAATGCATTTGTTTAAACTTTGCCATTTATGATCCTAGTGCTTAACAAACAAAAACCATAAAATTAAAAACTAATACAAATATCCTCATTTAAAATAAAACACTGAAGTTGTTCCTATTTAGTATCTACAGAAATTTTGTATCATATCTTTTGAAAGCCAACTTTATTAAAAGAACCATATCTGAAGAAAGTTTCCAAGTTCAGTTCAGGGTAATGCAAATAGAATATAACTCCCATCAGATAGTTACACATTCTAACATCTAGATAGAGTATAAGCCTGGGATTCAGGCAAGATCTTCACACCTGGTTCACTTCTTAACATCTGTATAAACTTAAACAGATTCATTTAAACTCTCTGGGTTATATTGCTCTAATCTGAAATGCAAGGAATTTGATAAATAAATAACATTTTAGGATTCTTTAGACATCTGTGAATCCAGGACTATCTTGTTGAAAAGTGGCCATGAGTCAAGTAAGCGAGGTCCATATTCATTTTCACAACTAGAAAATTTTCTCTTGAAATAGTTAATGAGATAAAAAAAACATGGTATAAAAATAAATCTATGATTTTTTATATATATCACAAGTAAAGTTATTTTATTGATAAATGAATTCATAAAATTTAGTCATTTTGCTCTATTTATTTCTAATGGCTTACTGTATTGCAAACTGGTTTAGTTTCCTTCAAATGTCATTTGCTATGTCTTCTTATCTACTCCCTCTCCTTCTCCTTCACATTTTTATTTTTCATATAAAAAACATAAAAAATTATGTATTCTTCCCCAGGTACCTTATCCATTAAAATTTTGTATTGTTTTCATGAGATTTATGTTTGTCTTAAACAAGGTGTTTGATCAAAGACATTGACTTATTTTGTAAGTATACACAGCAATACAGGTGATGCAAGAATTCTACAGGTGCTATTACAACCAATTTTTTTACATTAGATCCAAAGCAATGTAGAGTATTTAGGGCAGATTGATCTAAGTCAGATTTCTATTTACTGGTATCTGGGAATTGAATGAGTTTTTAACCTCTCAAAGATTTAGTTCTCTCAATATAAATATGGTATAGTGATATCTATCATTCAAGTAATTCAGCATACAAATTAAATTAAAATAAAATATACAATATACATGACACATAAAAAATTATGTTAGCCTATCTCCAACAAAATAGGTTAGCTAGCTAATTATGTGGCTAGGTACACAGTAGAAAGAATGCAGGCTTTGCATATAACCATAGTTGAGTTTGAATCTTAGCTCTGACACTTATCAGTGCTGTGTTACCATGTGTAATTTACATAGTAAGTTCTAGTCATCTACTTGTTCATCAGAAAAATGAGAAAAATAAAACCAATATTAGAGTATTATGAGATTTACATGACACAATTTCTGTAAAGCTCTAGCTTTACATAAAATATGTCCACTAAAGGTCAGTTCACTTTATTTGTCTTTAATAGAGTATAAACCCTGGCCTACCAAACACTTCTGCAAATTATTTATTCATTCAATTAGTATGATAGCCCATCTCCTAAGTACAAGATATGCATATGTATATCCAGCATCTATGGATATAATAGTGCACAATAGAGAGAATAAACCTGTTCTTATGAAACTTAAATTCCACAAGTCAGGGCAATATAAACAAATAAAGGAGTAAAATAATTTCAGACAGTAATAAAGACCATAAAGAATATGAGGGTGAGGTACTAAAAAGTAATTATGTGAGAGGGAAATTTAATTACTAAATTGGGTAGTTAGAATGGTATCTCTGAAGAGGTGATATTTTAGAAGAATAAAAGAAGGCTTTAGCTACACAATAAATTGAAAAAACAGTGTTTGGTAGAAAATGCAGAATGGACATTGTTGGATATGATAATTGCAGATTAGATAGTTGTATTGAGTTTGTTATAGGGGCATTTGAGTTATACAGAAAAGCAAAAGGTAGGAAGGCTGAAGAAAAAATAAAATGGAGCCAGAGAAAATTAAATAAATGTTCCTTTTAAAAGATAAAAATATATATGCGAGGCTCAAAAATCAATCAATAATGATACAAATACTTAATTTTAGATGCAAAATCAAGTTAAAATACATTGCTTGCAAAAATAATAATAATAATAATAATAAAAAAACCTTAGACAGTTAAAGCCCAATTTCAATGTGATAAACTAAGTTATCATCTTAGTTCCACATGTTTTTTGAATGCTATCTGCAGTTTAGGACATATTCCTATAGAAAACATTTAATAAAAACAATAATGTATTTCCAAAAATTTTCATTGTAATATTTATGAGATGGTATTAAAACAACATAAGCATTGAACAGAATGAAATGTGTCAATAAATCTTGGTTTTCTCATACAACATAGCTATTTAAAAAGGTGATGCAGGCCTATATTAATATAAAAATATTATCAAAATTGAATAAAATATTAGGTTACATAAAAGCATACATAGTTTAATGTAATATCAAACACCTCTCTTTAAACACCAAATTATGTTTGTGTGTGTGTGAAATCATAACTAAATATCTATTTCTGCACTTGGAAGAATAATCAACATTATGGGTAACTTCAGGCTATGGCATTTTTGACTGAATTACCATTTAAAGAATTATGTACTATGTTGAGATATTATTTATAAGATTATAAGTGACTAAAATATATAGCTAATATATATAAACATACACATAAATAACATAAATTAAAATATAAATATAAATATAAATATAAATAAAGTCCCTGAATTTTAAAATGAAATTCTATTAATAAGCATTTTTGGCTCTCGTTTCTCAAATTAAATCATCATAACTTAGCAATACTTTTCATAATTTCGTCTCCTATGACAGTTTTATATTATGTTAAGGTATATTGCAGTGATAATGTATTTCAAGTAGGATATAATTTTACAAGTACAAAAAAATGCCCTTTTATTATGCATTTAAAAAAATTCTCTTAGCAATGCACATTTTCCCTCTTAAAAATATTCAACTATTAGCTATAATCTGAAATTTTTACTTAATTTAAATTATTCAGATCTATAGCTTTAGCTTCCATTTTTAAGAGGATAAACTTATTTTAATGCTTTTATAAATCAATGGGTCCTAGAAAAGAAAACGGAAGATATAACATACTATTAACAAACAAGAGAATAGTACTTAACTCCCATACTTGACATGATGTATTAGCCATTTGAACTAAGAATTAGGTCTTGATATCTCCAGACTATATAATCAAGAAATTATAAAACCAAAGAAAAATTAAAGGTACCCTAAAAATTCAAAGAAGTAAATACAAAACCTGTTGCAACTTTGGAACCGATCAATTTCAGGTATAAATATCCCCAATGTTCATTCTTTATATTTTAGATGAATTTAGCAATGTTAGGGGACACCTCTCAGGGAGAAAAACGAAGAATGACACAGTTCTTTAAAAAAAAAAAAAAAAAAAAAAGGCCTAGAATAACTATTTACTTATTCACCCCCCTTGAAACAGGTATGATGTTCAATCATAATACAGGAGAATTAGTGTGAAAGCAGAAGTTAAATTCATACTCTTGCAGCTGTCAGACTTGCTAGAATAGATGGAATATGAAACGAGCTACTTTTGAACAGTTACAGCTGTTCTAATAGTGCAGGAGGATGTATATATGTGTCAGTGTGTGTGTTTATTCTGTGCTGCTAACACAGTTGATCCAACAAATTCAGTTGGCTTTCATCTGACTTCCTCAGATTTCCAGTGTCAAAAATCGATTATAAAAGACAAGAAAAATAATGGAATATAAAGCATGGCTGATCAAAATATTACTCTAAATATGTCAAGAGAAAAAATGTAAGCTGAGAAAAAGAGTGCTAGAATTTATTGATTAGTTAAAAGCATAAACAGAGTGTTGTGATAAGAATTTTTTTAAATACTTTCTTTCATGCAGAGAATTTGACTTTGAACCAGAATATAAGTAGAACAAGGTCTTCACTGTGTTTTCTATAAACTACTGAACCTCATACAGACTTTCTGGAAATATGAAAATAACTATTACATTATTTTAAAGTTTATTTTCTGTGGTGAAAACATTAACAATCTCAAATCACTTACACCAGCAAACACCAGGCAGCTTTGACACAACAGGCAATGATTTGGAAATTGTAAAACTATCAGTTTTGGCTAAAGCCATTAAACACTTAAGTTTTTGCCCAGGCCAGGAATACAACTTATAATTCCAGGACAGACTGACCTCTTCTTCTGAAAGAACCTTTTATAAGCTTAAAGCCTTGTGGTAGTCATTTTCTTAAGTTAATCAGATTTCTACACTGGGGTCCATAGTAGGAAAGATAATTCATACAAATGAGCTCTTTTCTCTCCTGCAGTTTCTCTTTGATTCTGAACAGCATTGTACAATAATTTATTTTACATAAAGAATTATTTCCAATAAATACACAGGTAACTTTCCTAAGCAAAAGCACAAGGTCATAGTGTTCTTAGATTCAATCATCCAATAAAGGGGAGTTAAATATTTTCTTAGCTATGTCACTGTCATAATGAACCATTATCATTTACCAAGATTTTGTATATGTCTTTGTACTCAACACAGCTAGAAACAGTATTTTTTATATTTTTGTGTAATTTTTAAAGTAGAGTTTTGTCATGTACAACATATTTCTAAAAGAATTTTATTCACTCTTCCCTCTAAAAATTTCCTAAAAATGTAGAGAAAAAAAAAAAAAAAGAGAATTATCAAAAAGAAAAAGTCATGCAGGTAGACATTATAAATTCTGAATGTCCCCAAATTATACCTTTCTGATAACATAGTAGAGTGTGGTAGATGGGACAAGGGATCTCTAAAACCATACAGGTGCTAAATCCCAGGAATTTGCAATTATCTTACAAGGCAAAGGGGACTTTGAAAATGGGATTAAGATTTGACATTGAGATCAGAAGATTGTTGGATTATGCAGGTAGGCCCATTCTAATCATGAATTCTTAAAAGTGGATTCATTTTATCTTATATTTTTACATTGAAACCCAGTTAGATTTGCTTCTGCCTCAAAGACAATGCTTATGTAAAATTAAATGAATATGGCAGCAAGCTGCACTATAGCAGTTTTCTTTTTTTTCTATATGGTAAATGGGTTAAAAATCCAAATTGGGGAGTTTCTTTCTCACTGTGCAATGTAGTGGAAATGTCAATCACATGTTTCCTACCTTCAACAGCTTACTGTGGGGGTACAGACATGTTACCCAGGCCAAGAAAATAAAACTCTCTCTCCAGGGGTTTTACTTTTTTAGCAGAAAAAAGAGCTATGGAAGTATTTCCTATAATGCTGATGCCCAGAACTACTCTAGTTTCTTTTTCTTTTCCTTTTTTTTTTTTTTCCTTTCTGTTACAACACTTAGTACTCAACTTTCCTGAACATTCATCTGATGTTCCTCCAAATAATCACCTTGTTTATACCAAAACTGGTTTTCATGGTTTGCAATGAAAGAATCCTAAATAATATACACAGCAAATGAATCAGTGAGTATGCACATAAATGGGCCTTGTGAAATGTATTTTGACAAGTCTTACAAAATAGAAGTATATTTGCTTATAATATTTTTTTACAACCCTCTTTAATTTTCTAACACTCCCCCATTTCTCACATCTAGACTTATTCCTAACATACACCACTGATTTTTCCCATTTATTCCTCATCAAGAGTAGACTGTTCTTTCATTCACGTTCCTTCAAGAGAGGAGCTAATAAAAAAAAAAAACCAAAAAACCAACAAAAAACTATATTAGGATCTGGTAATGGTTATCTTAAATACATGTACTATTTTATATTATGCTCAGAGAGCAACAAATAAAATATTTTTTCATAGATCTATAATAATGATATTAATAACAAATGATTATTTGCCATGCCATGCTAGATTATTTTAAATTTTAATTTATTTTTAATAAAATTTAGTCTTATTTTATTTATTCTAACACTATGTACTTACTCTATAAGCTCAGGAAAGTTTAGGCCTTGACTTTCTTCTTAAGTCTTACAAAAGTGGGGGTTCATGAGTAAGCTTCACAGGAGGCCAAATAGTTGTAGAAAAGAACTCACAGTGTATGCATTTTAGTGCTGCTTTTAATTTTAAATATCATTTGTAAGAAATTCTCTCCCTTCAATTACTTTCAAACAGAAAGCAGCACTGATACATTCCCCTTAAGCAATTCATATGTTGAAACTCTAACCCCCACTGGGATAGAATGTAGGATCTTTAGAAGGTAATTAGATCATGAGGGTACAGCCCTCTGAATGGAATTACATAGTGACCTTATAAAAAAAGATGCTATAGAGCTTGCCCAATCTCCTTACTTCTCCTCTCCACTGTGTATTGACACAACAAGGTAGCCATCTGCAAACCAAGAAAAGGGCTCTCATCAGAAAGAAACCATGATGGTAGCCTGATCTCTGACTGCCAGCCTCCAGAATTGAGAAAAATAAATGGTCGTTGTTTAACCCTTTTTCCATTTAAAAAGAAAGAAAGAAAAAAGTGCAGCTCACTGTTGAGTTCATTTCATTTTACATAAACCTGGTCTTCAATGTAAAAATAAAATATAAAAACTGTTGAGTTATTTCTAAAAAGAACTTGTCTCTAATCCATTTTTAACAGAAATGTATATGATGTTCATTATTTAATATTTTTTCATGTGGTAAATTTCAAAACATGAAACTTTGTGGGTAACCAGCAAGTTATCTCAGGGTAAATGCTGTAGCCATAAACGATGTTAGCAAGTATTCTCATGGCTAACAAAAAAGGTTTAAGTCATCTAATCTATGGCAGTTTGTTATAGCAATCTGAGCTGAGAGACAATATGATTTAAAGAAAGAGAAGATGCACTAAAGAAAGTTATTAGAGTATTAAAGCCATTAAAATCATAAAAATCAGAACACTAAATATCAGGTTGTTGATTCCAAAAATTATAACAGAAGCAGAGGAGATGGAAATGCCCTTAAAAGCACTAGAAATTGCAGTTTAAATTACTCTCCAGACTACTGTCCATATGGAATATGACCTCTCTAATACTGACATGATGCTTTTAAGTGAAATATCTATGGATTTAACAAAAAAGTTAAAATTTGACAATTTTCTAATCTGTCTGATCAATATATATAATAAAAACATCATTAAGTATGCAAAATTCAGTTGTAAAGCTATACTTTCAGGAGAGTCTTTCTGCCAGTCAATAGAACAGTGGTTAAGATGGTGAGCTCTAGACTGCATGAGACTGCCTGAGGTCAAATTTTGGTTCTTCCACTCAAGAAGTAAGTGACTTTTGACCATTTCCTTAATGATTCTGTTTTATATAAACATGACAAAAATAATACCTAGTCATTTCCTAAGTTTATTGCGAGTATTAATTTAGGCAAACCATGTGAGATCTTGGCCCACAGCAAATTCTTGATATTTGAGAATTATTATTTTTATCGTTATTATATTTACATGCCTATTTTTAAAAAGTTTTTTAAAAATTTTCATTTTTTAAAAAGTTTTTAAAAAGTTTCATTTCTTTTTATTTATTTATTTATTTTGTTGTTTTTGACAGAGAGAGAGAGAGAGAAAGAGCGATAGAGAGACAGAGAGAGAGCTGCACTGGGGGAACTCCCCAGTCCAGCACATGGGTCCGTAGGGGCTGGGGCTGGGATTCGATCCTCGGTCCCCAGTGCTGCAAAGTGAGCACTTAACCCACTGAGCCATCCCGGCTTCCCCTATCAACAATTTTTAAACAGTGCCCTGTGGAATTTTTGGGGAGAGGAAAGAGTTTTTACATATATCCTTGACCCTCTTCCCAGCTCTGTCCTTCAAGAAAAACATCACTTAAATGTTTTTTCTAAAATAGGATTCTCTGCAGAGGGTGAATAGGAAAAGGTTCCACTGAAAAACAAGTAAGAAATCCATGAGGTAATAATTACCAGAGTTCTATCTATGGTTCTAATTTATTTTATGAAAACAAACACTAACTTTATGGTGAGAATGAATTCATTTATTTTTTCATTCTTAACTAGAGTTTATTTAATATATTGTTTCCTACTTTTACTTGAAAGTCTTATTAAATGTAAGTGGAAAACACCTACATAACTCTAAAATTTAATCTAATATGTATATTAAAAGATGCTTACACAGGTATATTTACCAATATAAAAAAATGAAGTATGACTGATTTATTGTTTAACATTATAAAAAACATAACTGGAGATCAACCTTCTTAAATTTTGTGTCAAGTATAGTATTATTAACTATAAAGCACCATGTTTTTTTTTAATATCAATTATTTAAAACTTTTTAATCTTTCATGAATGAAACTCTATAACTCATTGCCCAGCAATTGTCTCCATTTCCCTATCTCTTTATGACTCCACTGCTCAGCTCATCTCAATTCTACTTCATTTCTGAGTTTCACTACCTTAGAGATACCTCACCTCACATAAGTGGTAGGTGGAATCTTGCAGTATTCATCCTTCCATGATTAGCTTATCTCATTTAACATTCATGTTATAGTATATGACTTATTAGTTATAAGTCATAACTATTCAGATTCACTATCTTTGTGATTAAGGCTTGGTAGATTTATGCTTTTAGAAATGTATCCATTTCTTCTAGGCTTTGTCCCTCTTTTCCTCCCTTGCTGTCCTATTTTGTTATGTTAATTTTTGTGTAGTAACTTCTTTTTTGTTTATAGCAGTTTTCTGATTATTTTAATTTCTGTGGCATCAGCGATAATATTTTTATTTATTTGTGTTTTTTTTTATCTAGATAACAGTGTATCAATTTTGTTGATTTATCAAAAAACTCAATGCAGGTTTTTTTCTATCAGTTTCTTATTATCTATCGTTTTTTGGGTTTTTTTTCTTCCTGCTCCAATTTAATTATTTCCTTCCTTCTGGCACTATGGGTTTAGTTTAATATTCCAATGTCTATCTCCTTGACATATACAGGTAGATTTTTCTTATTTTTTTTAAACATAGGCATTCATCATCATAAACTTCTCTTTCCATACTGTTTTTTTCTGAATCCAGGAATTTCAGTGTTTTAGTTTTGTATTTGCTTAACTCAAGGTATTTTATGCTTTTCCTTTAAAATACTTCTTCGACCCATTTGTTGTTCAAGAGCGTGTTATTTAATTTCAACATAAATGTATATTTTTAAGTTTTACTTCTGACATTAATTTCTAGTTTTATTTTGTTGTGGTCAGAAAATGTACTTGATGTGATTTCATTCTTAAATTGGTTAAGACTTGTTTTGTGACCTAATGTGACAGTTACTTGAGAATGTTCTGTTTATACTTGAGAAGAATATATTTCTGCTACTGCTGTTGGACTGTTCTATTTGATCTACTAGGTCTATTTGGTCTACAGAGTTATTTAAGTTCTCTGTTTTCTTCCTGATCTTCTCTCTGGATGTTTTACTCATTATTGAAAATGGGTCATCAAAATATTCTATTATTATTATATGGCTGTTTCTTGCTTCAATTCTGTCAATATCTGCTTTATATATTTGTATGTTCTGATGTTGGGTGCATATATAATTATTATATCTTCTTGGGGTGAATTCACCATTTTATCATCATATAATGTTCTTATTTGTCTCTTTTGCCAATTTTTGCTTTAAAACCTGTTTTGGTGTCAGTATGGCCACAAGCTCTCTTTGATTATCTTTTGAATGAAATATTACCATCTTCTCATTTTTACTTACATTGTATTCTTAAATCTAAGTGAAACTCTTGTAGGCCGAATATATTTGGTTCATGTTTCTTTTACATATTCAGCCATTCCGTCTATTCCATTATGTGCTTTTGGGAGTTTAAGTTATTTACATTTAAGAATTATTGGGTATGCCAAAATGGCTCAACAGGTGGAGTGTTTGCCTTATGGCCACGAGGTACGGGGATCAAATCCCAGCCCCAGCCTGTGCAAATCCATATGCTGAACTACCTGGCAACTAGTAAGCACCAGGGTGGCATGACAATGAATGTTCTCACCTCCCATGCAGGAGGACCCCAGTTCAGCTTCGCACTGCGCAGCCCCACATCCACCTGTGTGATACGAAACTATGTCACAACTAATGATGTACAATTATGAAGACTGCTCTGGGCCCTCCTTCATTCTCTGTCTGTCTCTCTCTCTCTCCCCTATCTCCTCTCAAACCATTAAAAAAAAAAAGGAATTATTGATGGGAAAAGATTCACTAGACTTATTATGTCATTTTTTGTTGTTTTCTGTTTTTGTTTTTATCATCTTTGTCCCTCATTTTCTCTCTTACTGTCCTATTTTGTGTTATGTTAATATTTTTGTAAAGTAACTTCTTTTGATTCCTTTCTCTTTGGTGTCTTTTGTAGTTGTATTCTTTGTGGTTTCCATGGTGCTAACATAAAATATCTTGTGGTTATGACAGTCAATTTCAAGGTGATAACTTAACAATTTAATTTCAACAATATACAAACTCTGAAGATTTTTAAGCCCTCACCACATTTGATGCTATCAATGTCACAAATTACATATTTTATATTGTGTTTTCATTAAGGCATTTTATAGTTATACTTTCATATTTCTGTCTTTTAACTTCTACACCAGGATTAAAGTGATTTATGCCATTTTGCTGATGTCATCCTTGGAAATTTATTTTAAATGTTTAAAGAAATTTACTTTAAAATTTTACCTCCTTAATATTTGTTCACTTAGAGTTTGTTTTTTGTTTTCTTGTTTTTATTTTTTAATTCAGCTAGATAGACCTTTGGAAATATCAGTCAACCTACCTTAAAGGGCTAATTATAATATGCAACATGTATATCTTACTATTAGAGCCTTACAAACTTCATCTTGTATTATTTTCTGTCATTGATTCTATATTAAGGATTAACTGATCTTTGCGTAGAATAGGCCCTATGATATTTTTTTCCCTTCAATGCTAATGTCATATTCTCCCTCCCAGTTAGGCTATCTATTTTCTTATTGCTGCATATAGAAATTATTCCCATTATTTAAGGTCTATATCAAATGCCACTACCTTCAATGAAGATGTTTCTGAGTTTTCCCCATTGGAAAGGAATCTCTTTCACCTTTAACTTTTGATTGTTGAGGATAAGCATCATACCACCACACCACAAACTTTTCAAAGATAAGGATTTTGTTTTCTTTATTACTGAATTCAACAGTGATTAAAATAAGGTCTGACATGTAGAAAATGATCAGTATATATTTTGGAATGAATGAATGACTTCTGACAAGTGATATAATGTTATTGTGACTCAGTGATACTTTTTTTCATCTATAAAATAGAGGTGACACAATATCTCACACATATAATTACAATAAAAAAGGGAGGGGAGTTAAATTAATGGACCTGAACCAGTTATTAAATGTCAGCTTTTATTATAATGACTTTTCCCCATAGAGATATTCACCATTGTATTTAACCATAGGATGGGTTTGAAACATAGATGAATTTCAGGAAAAAAAACTGAAAAAAGAAGAGAAAATTTGAAGGGAAAAATAAAATAACTATAAATCAAAGGTATACATTAATGAATCTGTATTGTAATTTTACTTTTCTATGTCTGAGAATTTTTCTTTGGATGTTTTCCTGTCTTCATAGCAACTATTCATTTCAGCTTAAACCACTAACATACCCTTAAAAACTTAGAGAAGATAAACTTTTTAGGTACAAACGTAATTGTTTTTAATAATAATTTAATTAAATACCATTTTTTTTTAAAGATTCATTTATTGTTTTTGACAGAGAGAGAGAGAGATACAGTCAGAGACAGAGAGAAGGGAGAGGGCCCAGAACAGTCTCCATAGTTGCACATCATTGGTTTTT
>PVKE010022839.1:0-25223 GCA_004027555.1 Craseonycteris thonglongyai
GTAACTTCTTCAAGATCACACTGTAAATGGTATAGACAGATTCAAACTCCAGCCATCTGACTCTACAACTGTTTAATGACTTAAAGAATAAAAGGAGAATGGAATGGTCCCCATACTTGTGACTTTCAGAGTAGAATTCCTCATGGATGGCAGGATGTCTAATTCTGTTATAGTAACCCCCTGGGCTCTATCTAACTGCCAGTTACAGAGCCTTCCATCCCCAGTCACTAGGAAAACCAAAACCTCCGACATTTCCAAATGCCCCTTGGCTGGGGGTGGGATGGAGTTGGAGAAGAGTCACTAAATTAAGTGATCTCTTGAAGGCCTTCTGGCCATAAGATTCTAGTTGATAAATGTTAGCATCTAGGGTTGTTTCCAGGCTGTTTCGCTGGAGTATTGGAGGTATGCGGTGTCAACAGGGCTAAACCTAGTTGGTGGTCAGGTGTGCTGAAGTATTCTGTGTTTTAATGTTAGTCTTTTGTTCCAGCTGAATGCCTGTAGTTGTACAGAGCATTCAATTGAAGGCACTGAGACCACGGTTATTGTTAACAGCCAGCCCTTTTTTCAGACCTGACAGAACACCCATTCATGAGATAATGAATTTGCTCCTACCTTTACCTTTTCTAGCAGGATTGCTATTTCTAACTTGTATTACTTCTTAGCTATCAAGTAAAGTTCAGGGACTAACTAAGACTTTTAGGTATAAATTGCTACAAGTTAAGAAAACCCAAGAAATGGCCAAAATGTCTTCCCTGTGGCGGAGGAGGCCTGCGTTTCCTGTATCCAAATTAGTTGCTATGGCACTGGCCTTGACAGCTAACTTTCTCCTCACAGGAGCACTCCTGACCATCAGCAGCTGGCAGAACTTGGGCCGCCAATAGCTACCCCCTTGCTGTTAATTGAAGTAAAGTGTCAAACTGTGTTTAAGGGACTTAAATGGCTGTGTATGTGTATGAAGCATGAACAAGTTATGACTCTGTCTAAGAATCTCCTTAGAAAGCAGCTGGTCTGTGTGCTCTGGGCCTGGCCCTCAGCTGTGTGGCTGCCCCTGGCCTGTCGGTTGTTCACTCAACCCCTGGGATGTGCAGGTGATTGTTTTGTCACTTGAAATCCCTTCTTCTAGCACAGAACTCAGAAAGCATCCTTTGAAATAAAATGCTTGTCACATTTGTTCATATGACCCTTCCTCCTGAGTCACCAGTATGAAATCCCACGGCTGGAACCAATCTATCCTGTGGGGACCTAAATCCATTGTGCAGGCAGCTGAAAGTGGCTTCACTGTTATGTTGCGTCCCCTCTGCTCAGACCTGCAGCCCCCAGGAGCTTCTCTCCAGCAGTGATAGACAAGATGACCAACTCAGAGCTGAGTGACAGGAAGTTAGGGGGAGCCTGAGCCAGGACCTCAAACACTCCCTGGCTAAGTGCAGGCCAGGCACAAATGCACGAGCTGAGCCAAGGCAAGTAGAAAAGTAGCGACTGCTGGTGGCTGCTCTTGACAGTGTTACTGCCACGTTGAAATATGAAATAGGCTGCTGTGGGGAATCGATCTAAAACGCATCTTCCCTGAGAATGTCTACTGAGCAGAAAATGGAAGCATTTTTCATTTTCACGATCTTCAGTTCAGACCTGGCTCTATCTACTAGTTGTTCCCAAATAGGAACAAACCGCTTCAAGGGAAGAAATTTACAGACGACAAAGAGGTTAAAGGTGCAATTTGAGGGCGAAAATGAAACATTTTATTTTCCAGGGTAAAAGTAAACTTATTGAAAGATGTGAACAGTATATTAGGGTTAAGGGTAAATATATTCAAAAAGGAAAAATAATAAATAGTATTGTTTTTTACCCTTCTTCCCCTTCATTCCATGAATTTCTGGACCACCCCTCATAGAAGCAGATGATCTTTAATATTTCCCACTATCCACAAAAACTCACATCCCTGCCCCAAGTTGAACCACTGACAGTGTCCCCTATGTCAGTGTGTGGTACCACCATTCATGCAAGGACATGGGCCAAAACCTTGAAGGTATTCTTGACACTTTCTCCTCCCTCACTTTCCCATACCCAATCATCCTCAAGTCTATTGAATTCACCTCTTCCTTTTTGTCACCACCATTGCTCATGCTAATGTCCTCTCGCACCTGAGTAAATGAACTAGCCCACCAGGTGTCCCCACAACTACTCATGCCCCATCCAGTCAGTTTTCCAGAGTGATCTTCTCTGTAATGCAAAAGGTGGTCATATATATGACAGCCTTAGCCCAACTTCAGGGACGTTAAGATCTGATTTTGGAAGAACCCAAATCCTTCAAATAAGTCTCAAAGCTCTAATAGTCTGGTTCCTGCTCACCCCTCCAACCTCATCTCGCCCATCTACCCTTGATGTCTGCATGCAGCCCCGTGAGCTGCCATGGACCCTGTCTCTGAACACTGTTACTTCAGGAGGGCAATCTCCCACCTTAATGAATTTTTATGGGCAGCAGAGACCTCTCCCCACTATTAAAGCTGAAAACTTGCTTTCACTGTGTTCTTTGCAGCTAAGGCATAGGCATGTAACCTCCACTCCAGCCATCAGTTGCCGCTATACCAGACTCCTGACTTCGTGACACAGAAGAATACTGCACGATTGAATGCGGATGGAAGGCATAGCTGAGGTCACAACCACTCTCGAGGGAGGAGGGCAAGCAGTCACAGCAGCAATGGCCACGGCTAAGAAGTAGGGTTGTCCGCAGAGCTGGTAGAAGGGGCTGCACCCCATGACAATAGCCATGTGGCTGCCCAAGGCCGGGTCTGACGCAGGATTGTGATTGCTACTCCTGGCCGTGTTTCTTCCATCTTCCTGGAGTTTGTGAACAGTCAATATTTGTAATAAACTGGGGTTGTTTGTTTTTTTAACTTAAATTAGCCAAAACATACCTCTTTTGCCTGAGATAAAAAAAAACACAACCAAACTCTCACTTACAAAAAAAATTGGTTCCAGGAGTGGTTACAAGGAATAGACTCTTATAATAATAGAGGGAATCTAAACTTGATTACTTCATATGATTGAGGATGAAATCAGTAAAGTCCAGCCAATCCACACATTATGGATCCAGTGATTAAATGGGTAGTTCAATTATTACCTGTACTAGCTGAATAAAATGTGCATTAAAGGAAGGGTTTGGGGGGCACTGACTGGCATTTGCCACAGAACAGTTATGAAAAACACAAGTATTTTAAGAACTAGCTGGTGAAGCGATTGCTTCTTAACAACACTGAAGGGCTTAAAGAAATAAGTGACAAACCCTAAGTCTCAAATTGTCAGCTCAAGGCATAAACAGAAATAATGGCTACTGAAATAATTTGTGATCTTTTGTGGCTGCAAGACTGAAATATCCAAAAACTAAACTCCAAATTTGACCGTAAGGGTTGCTGAATTACAACCTTAGTTTAATTCATAGACTCATTCATTCTTCTGCTTTGTTTGTTTAAGATTTATTTTATTGTTTGAGAGGAGAGAGAGAGAGAGAGAGAGAGAGAGAGAGAAGGGGGGAGGACCCAGAGCAGTCGCCATAGTTACACATCATTAGTTGTGACGTGGTTTCATCCCACACAAGTGGACGTGGGGCCACACGAGGTGGGAACTGACTGGGGGCCTTCCTCATGGGGAAGTGAGAACCTTTACTGCCATCCCGGCAGTTACCAGTTGTGCCACAGCCCAGCACATGGGTTTGCATGGGTGAGGCCAGGATGTGATGCCTGCACCCTGCAATCGCAAGGCAAGCGCTCAACCTGCTAAGCTATCCCAGCAACCCCTCGTTCATTCTGATGTAACAGTTTGGGTCTCAATCAGGAAACAGTGGATTGGGATGGAAGGGGATATAATAGGATTTGAATGCCTCAGAAGCACCCAAGCCCCATAGAAGGAGCCTTACTCTTCCTCCCTCATGAGGTCACCCCTGTCTTGCCTGAGGACCCCTGAAGATCATGGCTGAGGCAGGTACCTTGCCAAGCAATTCCATCCCCCTCATGACTGAGCTCGGCTGCCGGATTTGTCTCCAGGCTTTTGTCCAGTTCTCTGTACCAGCATGGCTGGAATGTAATGATGAAGACAACCCCAGGAGGAAATGTTCACACCAAAGGATAGCCACAGTAACAGCTAAGTTTGATTTTCAAAGACTTGCAGACTATGGGTGTAGATAGCCTAAGAGGAGAGGAACAATCTCAGGGTAGGCTGCACTCACTGCTCTGTGTGTACACGGAAACTCTGATTTCCGCAGGCCAGGTGGAGCAGCTGGAAGCGATTTTCCTTGTGTTTTCCATTAGTTGGCTGATACCTGGGCTCAGGGGTGGCCTAGCTGCAAGATGCTGAGATGCCAGAAACTCACTGGCATCTCTGTAGGTCGTGCTGCTCAAACTTTAATGTGTGTATGAATAGCATGGAGGGCTTGTTAAAATTCTGATTCAATTCTGGGGTAGAGTCCAAGATTCTGAATTTCTAACAAGCTCCCAGGTGATGCCAGTGTTCCCGGTCCTCACACACTTGGAGCAGGAAGGAGACAGAGGGAGATCCAATGCTTCTAGGGTGTAGGAACGTCAAAATGGAGTCATCAGGGGCATCCCACTCATCCCTCTTCCATGTGCTTATAGAGGACCCAGAAGACACCCTCCCCCGTAAGGCCTTGGCAATGACCTTGGTGGAAGTACAGTAGACTCTCTGCTAACCGGCACTCAGGCAACCTGCACAATCTCAAGCCACTGGCAAAAGTAAGGGTAGGGCCTACGCTCTACAGGCTGAGGATGCTGGTGAGAGAGCCTGAATTAGAGACGGATTTCCTGCTTTCCATGATAGTGCTGAACATCCAGAGTAGATAAAGCAGCACTTAAGTCCCAGAGGCAAGATAAAGGTCATTCCTGAATAGGATGTGGAACCGAAGTCATAGCACAATCTGACCCACAGAGATCTTTAGCAATGGTCCGTGATCATGAGTTTCTTAGAACTGATGTAGGTGGCCAGTCCACGTCATTACTCCTTGATCATATAACAAACAAACAAAATTTAAGTCTGATGAATAGAGACCTGAGTCACCACAATGGCTATGGCTCCTGTCTTAGGTCAAGTCCTTTGGAAGCAGACCCTGAAATGAGTATTTCTATGCAAGCGATACACTAAGGAAGTGCTCCCAGGAGAAACTGGTAAGGAAAGAGGAAGCATGATAGGGAAGGTGGAGAAACCAAGCAGGTGCAAGTTCAGGTGAAGGCTCAGCCTCTGCTGGACACCACTGTCAGGTCTGGAGTTCAAATGATCTGTGAGTTTGTCCCAACTCCAGGTATGGAAACTGGGCTTTCCCACCCTTGCCCTAGTCATTGACTAGGAGCCCCAAGGAAGAAGGGGGGTCATGAGCTCCCAGGCACTTCCGGCTCTCTGTGCCTGGGTAAGGGTCATGAGGAAGCTCACGTTTCTCTGGGCTTACACCTGTCCTTCTACTGATGGGGAGTTTCCTAGAGCATTTCCAGACCATTGTGTGTGTTACCGGTGGAATGGCATAACTGGCCTTAGGACAGTGCAGAAGGAAAGTCCTCCTGATAAGTAGCATCTCAAGCTGTGTGTCTCACTGTCAACTTTGCTCTCTAAGCTTGCCTTGTGGCTAGGGTATGGATAGGCAAACCAGGCTCTGCCAATTAGACACCCCTGAGTGGAAGCTACTCAGCAACTACTGACAAGTAGGAATCCATTCTTGTGAGGGTGGTAGCAATAGGAGTTGTTGTGCCCAGTTCCCAGTGGTTACAACAGCATCTAGTACCCAGTATCAGTGGTTCCAGGGTTACCAGTGTAAGTAGTATCTTCATGGCACAAGCTCCATTGAATTATTTTAGACATTGTTACAGAATTTGCTTCTACAGTACTTTAGAACATTCCGTAAGCTACCCAATCTTTTAATAAACAGCTTTTCAGCAGAAATTGGCCAGAATTGATCTCCATTGTTTTTAATTAAGAACTCTGAGAATTAGATCAGCCATCATTTCTTCCCTCAGATCATTACACTTCTTTCTGCCACAGGACCTTTGCAAACATTTTCTTTTCTTTTCTTTTTTTATTATTATATTTTATTGTTAAATTTAATGGGGTGACATTGTATTTTCTTCATCTGCCTCGAATATGCTGTCTTCTCACTTCATTCAGCTATTTTCTATTCATTTTTAGGACCTCAGCCACATTGGATTCCTTAAACAAAACTTCTCCAATCTACCATTAAATATTCTTATAGTACTACTTACCTCTCCCTCCCACTATTTATCACCTTTGCATGGCTATTTGATTAAAATGAATACCCCCTCTAGTATATAAACTCCCTGAGAGCAAGGACCACATCTGTTTGGGTCATTACATTTCCAGCGATTTGTTCTGTGCCTGGGGCATAAGAAGCATACAATAAGCATGTGTCAAAAGGACGATGAGAAGAAAGAAATTGAAGTTGTTTCTCTACTCAAGGGATTACCACGAGGACTAAAACCAGCATGTATGTAAAACAGACATCAGAGTTTCCAGCATAGAGACATAGATCATAGGTACTCACTCCATTCCTCTTAGCTTTTCTCCCTCCATTTCCCCAAGTCATCTCCAATCCCTTCAGCTCTACTACTTAAAGAGGATATTTTAATACACCCTCAAAACATAGTTGATGGCACATACGGCAGTAGCCAAATTGTGAAAACTTCAGTGATGCCGAATCTTCTGTAATCAAAACTAAATTTCTAAACTGAAAACGACTTTTCAATTTTGTTCTACCTGCAGAAAAAATATCCACACCACTTTGAAAGTTCCAGCAGGTTCCAGCTGCTACTGTTCTTTACACCTCCACACACATCACATGCTTGCAAGAGCTCCCTAAGCTAAGAAGTGCCTTTTTGTTCTTAGGTTCATTCATACCGCGTAGGCTTCTGTGCAGACTTCTTCATCCCCCTCACTGATTAATTTATTCGGTTTCACTCCTTGTTCTTAGCTTGAAGTACCAATCATAAGCTGCTTTGCAGTAGCTGATATAAGCATATGTGGATAAAAAAGAAAAACTATATATATTTACACAAGGATTTATAAGGAAGGGTGATTCGTACAAAAAGCATACACATGTATAAGGTGAACGTGCATGTTGGCACAGTCCAAATGCCCACACACAGCTTCACGGAGATGTTGCCATGGCATTTCTTCCTCAATGAGAAGGACTCCCTGCTTGAATGCTATTGTTCTTCCCCAGCACCTGCAAGGCCTGTTTAAATGTCAGACCCCTTAACTACTTTATTACTCACTTTTGCCCTAACTGAATACAAGGCCACAGGCTCTTCAAAGCCTTCAGAGGGAGACACTTATCTTTCAGGGGATTTTAATGGCTACATTTTATTCATTCACTTAATTTTCCTTCATTCAAAAATGGCCGAAAGACTTTTTTTCTTAATCTGCTAATTTCTAGTTCTGCATTCAGTTTCATTTTGAAGGCTAGGAGGAAGCAGAAAGTCTAAATTACCTTTGCAAGAAGGCAGCTCAGTCCAGACTGCATTTTCTGTAACACCCTAATTAGGCTGCAAAAGCACTCAGCAAGGAATCTGCTGCTTTGCTGTAGTGAACACTGAAGTCATCTCTCACTCACCTGCTAAAATTAGCAGTCACCCATTTTTCTGTCACAAAAACCAGACACGTCACATTCTGTAAATCATTCTGCCTAGCAGTGTAGGAGGAAAATATAATAAACCCAAGTTGTTTATGCAGTAAAAAGCAACCGAGCCACACCAAGATAACACTTGCCTAGACCAATCCTAATTCAGTTTCATTATCCCAGAAAATCAGTGAGCATACCCTGGACCTACCTCATGCTCATAAGTCCACGGAGCTCCTGGCAATACACTGAGGGCCTGTTCGGGTAATGGCATCATAAACTTGTCAGGTACCAGCCTCTCTGAGATGCCATACTGAAGTTTTATGAGTGTATGGGTTTTCTTTTTATACCCACTTCAACTGCCATACTCATTTGCTGCTGTAGGTCAAACCAGGACCTTATTGAACCGAGACCTAAAAACAGCAATTTAATCAGCCAAGCTTCCAGGAATATAAACAGTTTTGTGTGTGTGTATGTGTGTGGGGGGGGGGGGGGGGGGGGGGGGGGGGGGGGGGGGGGGGGGGGTGGGGAGGCGCAAAAATTTATTTTCATTGAAACGGGAGCGTGAATTGACTTTGAATCGGCATACTCAAATTCTAGTTTCAGCTGCATCCACTGTCCACTTGGGTACATGAGCCAAATGACTTTCTTTCTCATTCGTAAAATTAGAGATGGATTAGGTAGTCTCTTAATATTGGAAATCAGAATGGAATTCTGTTAGGCCAAAACTAATACACTCCTAATACACGTAGCTTATTTTAGTAAAACGGGCATTAATCAGAGACACGACTTCAGTAAAAGTAACTAACAGAGATTCCTGAAAGCCCTTTGTCAAACAGCAGGTAGCAGATCGTATTTAGGGAAGATAGGCTTTGTGATGGCACTTTCCTAAGTGGTTTTGGTTCAGCTTGTTTTCTTGGTGGCCCCAGGAAAAGGACTCTGAGGACCCAAAGTTTGCCCATGGCACTTATTATTGTCTAGCTTGCAGGCCTGGCCTCTCTAGGAAGTCTTACGAGGGAGTGGCTCCCAGTCGAGTAGGTAGTGTATACTAGTGTGAACAGGAACGTCTGGGCTCCAGTGTCTGTCCTCCGGCACTTGCGTCTAGTTGGACTCAAGTGTGCATCTGCCTAACTGCCTGTGGCTAGCTAGCAATAGAGCACATTCAGGGGGTATTTAAAAATATTCAGCAATTGATAAGGCCCATGCTGTCATCAATTAGAATGAATACTAACCATCTTGATGGTCTGACCAATGCAAATAGCAGAAGGTTTATGCCCACCTGATGCAGCACAATGCCTTAGGGCCTTTGAAAACGCTGTCCATACTGCCTGGAATGATTTCTCTCCCATTCACCCAACTGTTGCTTAATGACCCACTTCAATGAGGTGAATCCAATCAACCTATGCAAGAAGGTGCCCCAGAAACACTAACTTTCTATGTAGACCCAATCGTCCCTAGTTCTGCTCCTCTAGGAGCAGTGGTCCTGATTAAAGGCTAGCAGTACACATGGCACTGAAACATTTATATCTTCATGTGGGGTGGGAATGAGAAATGTGGTTTAGTAAAAATGCCCAGGGTAATTCCTTGGCTCTCTCTCATCTCCATTACCCCAGCCCCCCCAAATTATTAGTTCGGCTGGGTATGATCTCTCATGTCAGTGAATTACAAGCATAGATCAGTAGGTGCTACTGAATTCAGGAATGGTTCATGGAAGAACACTGATATGCTGATGAAAGTGGTTTGTAAGACAAATGTTTCTAACAGGAATCATAATTCCCTATTGATTTTCATTAAAATTTCAAAGTTAATGTTGCCACTAAGAAAATACTCACCTTAAAGGACAATTAGGAATACTGTTCAGCAACTAAAAGGCTGTATGATTAAAAATTGTATGATTCCATTTATATGACATTATGGAAAAGACAAAACCATCGGGACAGAAAACAGATCAGGGTCTAGGGTCTAGGGATGATAAAAAAGAATTGAATTCAAAGGGGCAGGAGAAAAACTTTTTGGAGTGATAGAAATGTTTTATGTCTTGATTATGGTATAGGTCACATAATGGCGTTTGTCAATGAAGCATACAATTTAAAAGCAAGAATTTTGGGGTGCCGGGATAGCTCAGTGGTTGAGAGCTTGCCTCACAATTGTGAGGTCTGGGGTTCGATTCCCAGCCCCGACCCAAGTGTAGCCCCCGCCCACCTGTGTGAAATGAAACCATGTCACAACTAATAATGTACAACTATGGAGATGGGTCTGGGCTCTCACCATTTTACCTTCTCTCAAACAATAAAATAAATATTTAAAACAAAATAAAATAAAAGCAAGAATTTTATCATAGTTAATTGATACCTTAAGAAACCTGGCTTACAAAAAAAAAAAAAGAAAATTAAATTAAAAGTAAAATAAAACCCCAAAACATAACATGTAAGAACGTTTCATGACTTTCTAGATAGAATGATAGCTGGCTACAGTGAAGTCATACTTTCTTTTATGGTTCAAGTGCCCTTGAGTTTAACAAGACACCTATGTGATTCCTCCTGCCAGGGCAGTGTCTGAAAGGAGTGGGGTCTGAGAGGAGTGGGGTCTGAGAATGAGGGGTACCTCCCCAAGGCCAAGTCAAAGGTCACATTGCTTTGTGGTCAGACTGAATGTGCAGGGCAAAGATGTGGGCATCAATTCCGAGCTGAACAGTGGGAAGCAACCTAGTGGGCCAGGCTGGACAGAAGTACAGAGAGGTCCGGCTGCCAACTGGAAATGGGTCAGAAGCAAAAGAACTAGCAGAATAAGCTTGAGGCTGGACATGGAACTGTGCTCTAAATGTGGAAACCAGGGAATCCTGTCGCTCAAAACAAATCCCCGCCCTGTGCACTCTCTACATTAGATTGGCACAGACACATGCAAGAGGGGAGGCAGGATCTACTTTATTCACTACTGAATCTTTGTCACCTAGAATAGTCTCCAGTATACGCTAGGAACTCAACATGTACTTCTTAATGGAATGAATCTTATAATACCACGTGGTGGGCAGTAAGTTCGGGAGTTAAAAACCATGGGTATTGGAGTCAAGAGTGGGGCTCAAATCCCAGCCATGTGACTTTAGGCAATTTATGTAACTTCTCAGTGCTTCTGCCACTCCTCTGTGCCATGGGGTGCACACATCCTGGGGTCATATTGTGGGCTGTAGTGGGAACCTGGATGCAAAGCCCTTCACAGTGCCCAGCAGACAGAAAGCACCCATAAACCAAAGGCCACAAGTGAACAGCTATCACAACCCCAATGCAATTCATGGAAATGTGGATGGCCCACAGAGATCTTTTTTTATTTTTTTTTAATTACTTAATATCCTATACTTGGGATCTTTTACACAAACATATGACCTGGGGCTTCTCTTTAACAACTGGGCCTGCCTTCTCCAGGGGTGCTCATGAGCTGGAACTCCCTGGAATCTTCCCTCTCTCCCTTTACACAGGACAAGTGTTGTCCGGTTTTCATGTTGTCCCAGCCCACTTTCCTATGACATCACCCACCCCCTGGCCACTGTGGGCATGTGTGTTGGCAACCAGCAATTATGGTAGTAGTATGAGTCATATGTTTCTAATCAGCACTTCATAAACAGCTGCTGTTCCTTTTTGGGGTTGCTCTTTTAAAATTTTCATGGCCACTAGAGGGAATAGATTCAATGTTTAAAAAATCAAGTTATTAAAAAAAAACATCACGTCTTAAAATATGTGAATAGTTTCTATAACTACACATTAGATAGCTGTGTGCACACATATACAGAGAAAAAGCTTTTTATAAATGAGGACAATACTGACGTACACTCTTATTAACATCATCAAATGTAAAGAACAGATGCAGCACCATCAGTCCTCAGCAGAGGCCCAAGACCTGAGTAACTTAGACTGACAACTTAAGTAGTTACACTTGGAGGAAAAACACAAAGAAATGGCCTCCTTCCCTGGGCTTCCAACCTTCTAGTGTGAATCCTGGCATTTACTCCCATACCACAGAGGGTGGACCAGCATAAGGGTTAAGAGCAGAAACTCTGGGGTATACTACCCAAGTTCAAATCCCTGCTATGTGATTGGCTAGTTGCACAGTCTTCCAGTGCAGTGGTTTTCACAACTGAAAAAGGAGGATTAAATGAGTTAACATACTCGGGGCAGCTTCATGGGTATGTGGCCTGTGCAATCTCAGACTCCCTTCCTCTTCCTAAGAAAGCCTTTGTGCTTAGGGTTTAATGCCCTCTCTTGTCCCTATCATCACTCTGAAATTTGTAATGATTTCATATTTGTTTGTGTTTTGTTAGTGAAATCTGATGGGACAATCGCTGACAACCGGCTTAGCTTTCCAGGGATGGGAAGGCAGCCTCCATGCTGAATTCTGCACTGCACACAGGAAGGGGAAACACAGGCACAGACTAGAAAGAGTGAGGAGTCCTGGAAAATCAGACCAGAGAGGAAAGCAAGACTTGCTTGGAACCAATGTGTTCTGAGCCGGCTATGACCACCCAAACAGTACTATTAACTCTGGCAAGGAACACTGAGGATGCAGATGGGACCTTACAGAGGTGAGCACTTCCCTCAAGGTTAGGTATGTTTATAGTGCATGGCTTCTTGGTGGATGCCTCCAGATGATCAAGTATCTGTGGTACAAGAAATTATCTCTGATCTAACTGCTAATGATCTCAAGGTAGCATAAACCTTATGAGTTCTCGGGGAAATAAAGATGTAAGAGAAATTCAAAATCAGATGGACATTAACAAGATAAAATTTCAGCTTTTTTTTTCATTAACACCTGAGAACTATAGTTTATTTGAAAGTATACTTCAATTAGTTGTAAATGTACATTATAAATTCTAGCAGAACCACTTAAATTTTTTAAAAAAGTATAACTTATATGCTGAGAGAGAAAATGGAATCATAAAAAATGTTTTATTATTAAAATCAGAGAAGTCAGAAAAAGAGGTTTATAAAATTAGAAATGAAGAATTGAAAACAGTAACACATATGGCAGATATTAATTCAAACACATCAATAATCACTTCAAATGTGAATTATATCTAACTATACCAATTAAAAGACAGAGATGGATAGAGCGGGAAAAAAAAAAGCAACTATCATATCTACAGGAAAACCATTTTAAATACAAAAGCACAGATAAATTAAAAGTAAAGAGATGGAGAAAGATATACCTTGCTAATACTAATCAAAAAAAATTTGTAGTAGCTATAATTAATTTCAGACAAAGTCAACTTCAGAGTAAGGAAAAACATTAGGGATAAAGAAGGGTGGTTAATGATTAAAAAGTCAATTTTCCAAAAAAGAAGTAACAATCCTTAATGTGTATGTGCCGAACAACAGAACATCAAAATACGTGAGGCAAAAACTGATGGAGCTGCAAGGATAAATAAGCAAAGCCACTGAGACCTCAACCTCTCTCTCAGTAACTGACAGATGCAGCAGGCAGAAAACCAGCGAGGACACAGTTGAGCTGAACAGCACCATCAATCAATTGGATTTAATTGACACCTGTAGAATACGCCATGTAACAACAGCAGAATACACATTCTTCTCAAGCTCATAGGGAATATTCACCAAGTTAGACCACCTACCTCCCAGGCTACCACCTTACCAAATATAAAATAGACATTACATAGACTATGCTCTCAGATGACATGAAATGAAACTAAAAATTAGTAATAGAAAGATAGCTAAGAAAATCCCAAAATATTTGCAGGCTAAACAACACACCTGTAAATATACATGGGTAAAACAGGAGTCTCAAGGGAAATTGTAAAATACTTTGATGGAAGATAAATGAAAATATAACTTATCAATATCTGTGGGATGCAGTGAAACCAGTGCTCAGAGGGAAAAGTAAAATGCTACAGCCACTCTGAGAAGCAATCTGGCAGTTTAAATCAAACAACTCACAGGCAACAACCATAGGACCCAGCAATTACACTCCCAGGGATTGGTTCCCAAATAAAAGATTTATTATGTCTACGCCAAAACCTGTAACCAACTATTTATAACAGCTTAATTTAGACATATTGGAAACAATGCAGATGTATTTTCAACAGGTGCTATGATTAAACTGCTGATGGTACATCCATTCCATCTATACCATGGAATACTACTCAATAGTAAAAAGGAACTAACTGCTGACGTGTGCAACAACCTGGATGAATCTCCAGAGAATTATGCTGAGTTGGAAAAAACGCCAATCTCAAAAGTTTTCACACTTCATTGTTTCATTTATATAACGGTCTTGAGACAGCAACATTATAGAAATGGAGAACGGATGAGTGGTTGTCAGGAGCTAAGGAGAGGATGGTGGTGGGAGGGTGTGGCTATAAAAGGGCATCATGAGGGATCTGTGAGGTGATGGAAATGTCCTGTGTCTTGACTGTATCAATGTCAATATCCTGCATGTGATATTGTACCATAGTTGTGCAAGATAAAGAAGAGTAAAGGGTTCAAGGGCTCTCTCTGTATTCTTTTACAACTGCATGTGAACCTATAATTATCAAAAGTTTAAGAAAAAAATTTAAAAATGATAGAGGTGTGGGTTACATGAGCGTATGCACTGATCAGTACTCATTTATCTGTATCCTTAAGATCTGTGTTTTACTATATATGTAAACTTCATCTCAATTTTTTAAAAAACTGATAGTCTCCGAGCTGCCTAATTTATTGTTTTTCCAGACACCAGGGCAAAAAAGTAATCATAATAAAGAATTTGAGGTGGAACTTGCTAATTGTACCATAATTTCTCATAAATACTTTTTGTATTTTTAGACTTATCTTGAGTCAGCTTACCTTTAACAGAGTTCAATTGATACTGTATTATTTCTACTTTCTAATCATATATAGTGTCAGGTTCAATTTGAGTAATATTATTTAAAATATGTATATGAAGATTCCTTAATATATTGAGTAACCCTTCTTTTTTTTTTTTGCCACTTGTATTAATATGGAACAATGGTAATGGCTTATTAAGAGATAGGATGTTTTGTAAAAGAAATCATTTAATATTATGAAACAAAACTGTATGCTATAATACAAAGCTCTGTTCAAAGCCCCAATTTCATTTATGATTATGTATAACATTTATAAATTGTGAAATTTAAAAACTATATTTAATAAGCAAAATAAATTAGAACACTAAAGACATTGGCTGAAAATTTTTTTTATAGTCCTTAGTCAATGAAAGCTTCTTTTTACTACTTAACTAGTAACTTAGAAGTTTCACATTTCTTAAAGCTTAATACTTTATAGATTCTTTGCTTAAAAGATGAGATTTTCATGTACCGGTAATTAATTATCAGAATTTTTTTTTCAGGTTTTTATATTCTAGTCCAACAAAATATCCTTCAATTTTAGGAAAGCTGAGATGGCTCAGTGGGTTAAGTGCTCGCTTAGCAGCCCCGGGGACCGAGGATTGAATCCCGGCCCATGTGGACCCACATGCTGAACTGGGGTGTGTCCCCAGTTCAGTTCTTGCCAGGACCTATGTGGGAGGCTCCCAGCCCAGTTCCTGCCCTGTGCAGCCCTGTGCCCACCTGTGGAGTAAAACTATATGGAAAACTAATGTCAACTATGGAGCTGCTCTGGGCCCTCCCCCTTCTCTCTGTCTCTCTGTCTCTGTTTCTCTCTGTCAAAAATCAATAAAATAAATCTTAAAAAAAAAATCCTTCAATTTTAATATGAACTTATTTCCCAGAAGTAACTGAGAATAATTAGTATCAAAGAATATTAAAACTAGAAGATCCTGAGAGAAAGTTTGTTCTACTATCTCCATATATGCATACACAGGAGACAGGTGGAGAGGCAAAGCCACTGGCTCACAGCCACAAACTTTCAGGTAATGTGCTTTCAATAAATGCTTATTTAGCGCCCTCTACTGTAAAGCCCTGTTAAATTGACTAGGAACACAGCAGTGAATAAAAGGGACAAAAACTCTTACCCTCAGTTTATATTCTAGTGGGGGGAGAAAGACAAATAGGTAAAACCTATAAGCCATCAGAAAGACAAATGTGCTATGAATGAAAATGAAGCTACTGGCTGAGGCAAAGCAAAGAAATGTCCTGATTCAAAGGGAGGGAACAAAGATCCTGCCTCTTGATGGAAGAGTGTTGATATCACGTTGAAAGAACATATGGGATGGAATATGATATTCTCCAATCCATCCATCAATCTCTGGGAAATGCAATCTGCCACAAGTCGTTATAGCCAGATCGCTTCATTAAGTTACATTTCCCCCTTTGTAACTAGAAGGTAAGATTAACCACAAGATCCACATCTAGACATTTAAACTGGCTGAGGCCAAAAGAATCCAAGAGGATACCTATATGGTTATAAAAGGTAAACAGGACAGAAGCAGTGATCCACCATAACCACTTTTAACTAGCTTGTGTTGCCTGGAGTAAAAGTTGTGTCTATAAATAACCAACTTTTCCTAAAAATAGAACCTATAACTGAACAGACTAAAGATTTTATCACATAGAAGTTAGTATCCTGAGAAGTCTGAGTGAGGATCTGGGTCTCTGCTGCCAACCCCTCCCCTACCCAGGGGCCCCGGGCCAGTAGGACCACCAGGTGGTAAACCAGGCCTCAGGCTCTGGGGCATCCAGCTGGCAGCAGGCAGCTGGAATCTGCTCCCTGTCCAGGCCACCAGACCTGCAGCAGAAAGCTGTGGCATGAGGTTCACTGCTGAGAGTTCTAGACAGCCATGCTTTGGGGATCCATGGACTACAGAGGAAGGTGCTTCAAGGCTGCAAGCTACTGAAGCTGCTGCAAGAGAAAACAGACAGGAAATCAAGAGCAATGAATGGATCTGAGAGCAAAAAGACCCAGGGCCAGAAATTCTTTCAGAATTAGACTTCTCTAAATATTATTTTAAAAATAAGTAGAACAAGCCTATCATTTTGCTTGAAAATGAACTTCAAGAGACTATTAGTTCTTGTTTGAAAATTAATGTCTTTTTATTCTTTGAGGAATATTTTACACACTGTACACCTAAATTAATGTAACAAATTGACTACATTCTAATTAAAATAGACTATCCATTCTATAAGAAGTAAACTTAGCAGAACAGTTGTTCAATATGAGTTACAGAAATATTTTGAACAGAGAAAATGAGCCGGGATGGCTCAGTGGGTTAAGCACTCACTTTGCAGCCCCCGGGACTGAGGATCGAATCCCGGCCCCGACCCATGTGGACCCATATGCTGAACTGGGGAGTGCCCCCAGTTCGGTTCTCACCGGGATAAGACCCTGGCCCAATTCCTGCCCTGTGCAGCCCCGCACCCACCTGTGGAATGAAACTATGTGGAAAAACCGATGATGTGCAACTATGGAGACTGTTCTGGGCCCTCCCCCTTCTCTCTGTCTCTGTATCTCTCTCTCTGTCAAAAACAATAAAAATATCTTTAAAATATATGCTTTATTTTAAAGAAGTTTTATTTTTACAAGAAATAAGACGAAGAAAAAATTACGCATAAGCAAAGTATAGGAATAGCCTCTACACCCTTTTGTTGGCTGGTTCAAAAGCTCCCAAGGACCTTAGGTTATAACATATCGTATGAGTCCTCCGCCCCGGACCTCTGACAGCCTCCGGCAGTGTCGTAAGATATTCAGTATCACATGAAACCTCTTGTCGACCTTCAAAGCTGTGAACTCCTTGATGTCAGCTTCCACTATAAAATAATGACCTGAAAATAAAGATAGTAGTGCTAATTCATATAAGGACAACTTTCAAGATGAGTCTTTAATACATAACATTATGACTATGAATGGCATTAATCATTTTTACTATCATTATCCAACCAAAGTAAGGACTGGTATTCTTGCTGAAATAATAATTATTCTTTCAGCTGAAGTTACATAATGTTCACCGTGATATTTCAAAAATGTAGCCCATGGGAAAGCCGGGACGGCTCAGAGGGTTGAGCGCTCGCTTTGAGGCCCCGAGGACCGAGGATCGAATCCCGGCTCCGGCCCAGGCAGGACCCACATGCTGAACTGGGGAGTTCCCACAGTTCGGTTCTCTAGCTGTCTCTGTCTCTGTCTCTCTCTCTATCTGTCAAAAGTAAAAAGAAATAAATATGCACTGAAGATAAAATAATTACTCTCTATAAATATAAAAAGATATAAAAAAAAAAAAAATGTAGCCCTGCTTGTTGGTATCTTTTGAACAATTCTAATTTCAAGAGACAATATGGGCTAGTGGTTAAAAAGATGAAACCCTGAGCAGCTCTATCACTTAATTGGCTGCCCATGGACAAATAACTGAAGCTCTCTTTGATTAGTCTGCAAAATGGGGTTACTAACAGTACATACTTCCTAAGGATGTTGCAAAGAAAAAAGCTCACAGTACACAGCAAATGCTATGTAAGCATGACCAACTACTACCATTACCATTCTAATTCTGGGAACACTGGGTATTGTTCCATAATAAACTCTAAAGCAGTGTTTCTTAGCCTTGGCACTAGACATTTAGGGCTGGATAATTCTTTTGAGTGTGTGTGGAACTTTCTTTTGTTTTGTAGGATTCTTTAGCAGCATCACTGGCCCCTACCCACTAGAAGCCAGTAGCACCCCCAAAATGTCTCCAGAGATGACCGCATGTTCCCTGGTGAGAAAATCGCCTTTGGTTGAAAACTGCCTCTCTAAATTTAGAGTTTTCTAGAATTAGTTCTGTTTCTCATGATTTAGTTACACTTCAAACAGTTGACATGTATACATATATTGCTATCATTTTACCTTTGGTATCCTTTGTTTCCTCATCAATAAATCTGTGATAGAGATTTCTGGCCATAGAACTCATAACAGACTTTTTTGGTTGATGCAGGATCTTATATTTACTAAGTACTGCCTTATTGATTTCTTTAATAACATCATTAATTTGACAATAGGTTAAGCGGGATTTCATGTACCTGTAAATAAGCATATGATTAATTTTTTGAAGAATCATTATACAAAATATTTTCTTTGAAAAACATATATGACTTTCTATAGCAACAAAGATATTTTACTCTTTATAATAAAATGTTCTATCAACTTTCAAATAAACCAGACATGTCCCAACAGCTGAAAATTTACAGAGACCATGACGTCAGCACTTAGCTTCCCTAGTTATATCTGGATGCCGTCATCTCTATTCTCCACCTGCAGAATATTACAATTTAAAATAAGCTCTCAAATTCTGATTCAAAGGGACTGATTAATTGCAAGACAGATGTTCATTTAAACAATTTTAAATGTTAGTGAGCAAGGGAAAAGAAAAATTTAAATACTAATAAATTACATAACACACACCACTCTAGTTTTCTGCTAAATCTTACCTGTTCAGAGACAAAGAAAATAGGAGAGGGAAGGGGAAGATGAAGGACAACAAAGAAGACCACAACAAAGATGACAATGCTGATGAAGACAAGGGAAACAAAGAAGAACCAACAATGCGCGAGATGAGAGGGTTCTGAGCGAAGCTGCAAAGGTGGAAAAGCAACGTGGAGCCACGCTCTTTTTACGCCCTAGCTCAAATTCCCTTCAGGCATTGTCTCTTTCACTTCAAATCTCACTCTCAATCCGGATCTCCTTCCAGTCACCACAGAATCTTAGAATAGAAAAATAGGAGACTCCTGATTTTGAGAGCACATACCCAAAACAAAACGTAATGATCTGCCTCAATTTTTCCTTTCAACAAAATGTGCATTCACTATGTTAAACTGTCCTTTCTAAACAAAACTTCCCTAATATAAAATGTATAAATATGATTAAAGGAAAATGTTCATATTGACCAAAAAACATTCATTCCCATGATTCCCTTCTTTTCTAAACTCATTGTTGCCACTGTTTTTCAACCACAATTCCCACAAACTATTGTCACAGCTCTATAGTTTCTTTAAAGCCTCTGAATGATCACCTTCATTTACTCAATACCCATCCCTCACCTCTGCCAATAATTTCCACTTTATTTCTACCTTCATGTATATTACCTTTTTAAATAAATAAATAAAAGCCACATGCGTGGAATATTCTTCCCTATCCCAATCTTCTAATTTCTCTATTCACTAAATAACCCGATAGTTTAAAAATGAATACTCTACCATGACTACTTGTAATCTAATTTCCTTCCTCTGTCTCTTCACGGAAGTATTCTAAAAACCATTTTACTTCAGTGACAGACATTTGCTCTTCCCTTTAATTCAGCCAATGAGCAATAACAGTAACAACCATTTTAAAAACTGAATAGCATCAAACAGAATTTGCATGAAAACAAAGCTGTCAGTAAAGCAAATGACTAAATAACCAAAAAAAAAAAAAGTCGAAGAGATGTCAGCCTCATTACTAGTCCCTGAATTGTGAAACAGCCAGATATTTTTCAAGTGGCTAATAAGCACATGAAAAGATGTTCAATATCATGTCACTAGGAAACTGAAAATTAAAACAATGAGATACCATTATACAATTACTAGAATAATTAAAATAGAAAAAACTGACAAAATTAAATGCACGTGAGGATATGAAGCAACGGAAAGTCATTCATTGCTGGTGGGAATGCAAAATAGTGTAGCCACTTGGGGAAGACAGTTTGGCAGTTTCTTATAAAACTAAATGTACATAGTCTTATGATCTAACAATGGAACTCCTAGGTATTTACCCTAATGAACTGAAAACTTATGTCCATACCCTGCACATGAATAGCAGTTTTATTTGTAATTGCTACACATTGGAAATAACCAAGATGTCCTCCAGTAGGTAAATAGATAAACAAATTGTGGTACATCCAGATAATAAAATATTAGTCAGTGATAAAATGAAATGAACTATCAGCCCTAAAAAAACAGGCAAAGAATCTTAAGTGCGTATTACTAAGTGAAAAGAAGCCAGTCTGAAAAGGCTACATACTGTATTACACCTATATGACATGTAGAAAAGGCACAACTATGGAGACAATGATAGTGGTTGCCTGAGGCTCTGGGGGAGGGATGAATAGGTGAAGAAGCTATTCTGTATGATACCATACCGGCAGACACATGACATTATGCATTTGTCAAAACCCATAGATTATACAGCACAGAGTGAAAGCTACTGTAAACTATGGACTTTAGTTAATAGTATACCTATATCAGTTCATCTTTTCTAATGAATGTGCCACACTAATGCAAGCTAGTAGAAGAAGTTGTTTTCAGGTCTGAGAACTCTGTATTATCTGCTCAATTTCTCTGTAAATCTAAAACAGTTCTAACAAAGTTTATTAATTAAAAAACAAACAAACAACAACCGGTATAGACAACTCCTAAGAAAGTATAATAATTCTACCCTTTGCCCCAGGGTTTCTCCTCCTAGGTTTATATCTAAAGGAAATAAGCAATTACAAAACAAACTTGTCTAAAAGAAAGTTCACTGAACCATTACTTCTAAGAACGAAGTCAACCCAAATATTTAATAAGAGATTGCTTAAATAATATGTAGGGTAATCATATGATGAAATATTACTCAACTATTAAAATCCAAGCTTATAATAATACAATTGTTAATGATGGGAAAATGCTCATGATAAAAAAGTAAACTATTTATAGTATAACTACATTGTGGTAATAATCAGAAACAGCCATTTATGTATGTGAAATTAAATAAAAACTGGAAATTATTTAAGTGGTAGTATTACAGATGAGTGATTTTCTGACAATGAACATTTACTAACAGTATGTATTATTTGTATTATTAAAAAGTAATTTAAGGGGAAGCCAGGATGGCTCAGAGGGTTAAGTGCTGGCTTTGCAGCCCTGGGGACCAAGGATCAAATCCTGGCCCTGGCCTGTGCGGACCCATATGCTGAACTGGGGTGTGCTTCCCATGCGGGGGTCCGCAGTTCAGTTCTCAACCCCATTTGGCCCTTGTGTGGAACAAAACCGTGTCAAAAAACTGATGATGTACAACTATGGAGACTGCTCTGGGCCCTCCCCCTTCTATCTCTTTGTCCCTGTCTCTCTCTCTCTGTCAAAAACAATACAATAAATATATATTTTTTTTAATGTAATTTAAAAATGTAACAATATAAAGCCAAGAAGTTAAGCAAAGCCCTGGCATTATGAGAGTTTATAAACATGAATTTCCCTGATAATTGGTTTCCCATTACTGTCATCTGTAAAGAGCAAAGGAGAACTCCCTCTGGGGGAGGCATCTTGTCTCATTCACTCCTGTATTCTTCTCATCAGGGACCCAGGGCCCAGAATAGAGCACAGACTCAAAACAAATATGTGACACAGGTTAAGGAACAAATGGGAAAACAAACACAACACTCTCCATTCTAATTCTCAAATCTATACAACACACTTTGTTTAAAATTACAGCAAAACTGAGGTCACTTCTAAAATGTATCACAAAATGGTCCTGGAGAAGACTCAGCAGTGAAGTGATCCATCTCTAGATCTCTCTATGTACAGAGGTTTTATAATTAAAAGATCTGCATTTGCATAGTACAATCTAAAACTATTTTAGAAAAGATCAATATTTGAACAGCATATTATGATGAATATGATCGAGCTTTATGATTTAAACAATCATATATGTTGAGTATTACAAAGCTGAACATTAAAATGTATCTTTCTTACGCAGGAATGCCATTAAACTCATCAGAAGTTATAAATGGCATTTCTTTGATATTTCGTTGTTCTTTAGGGGGCTTCTTTGCACATGCAGGTTCCTCAACTTTGACTGGTTCTTCAGGGTCAGGATCTGATACATTCACACTACAAAACAGAGACACACAGATGTTCAGGTAATCATCAGAATGATGCAGCATACAAGAAAGGTTTCCCAACTAAAAATAATCAGCATCAAACACATGATTCATCTGGTTATAATTTTATAGCTAACATTTTTTTCTATCCCTACCACTATAAGCTCATGAAGATCTGCATAGGGAAGAGAACACTGAAAAATAAAGCCCCGAATCTTCAGTAATATAATTGTATTTACCCAAAAATGTTACATGTAGTACATATGCTAAACATCTTCATCAGTATTCCACTGGCTCCTCAAAGTCATTATGCATAAAGCTGAATTGATCTTATCCTCTAAACCAGGGGTCTCCAACCCCCAGGCCACTGACCAGCATGGGTCTGAGGCCTGTTAGGAACCAAGCCACACAGCAGGAGGTGAGTGGTAGTGGAGTGAGTGAAGCTTCATCTGTATTTACTCCTACTCCCTACTGCTTCCATTACCACCTCAGCTCCTCCTTTTGTCAGATCAGGGCAGTGTTAGATTCTCATAGGAATGCAAACCCTATTGTGAGCTGCACATGTGAGGAATCCAGGTTGCATGCTCCTTATGAGAATCTAATGCCTGATGATCTGAGGTAGAGCTGAGGTAGTGATGCTCACACTGGGGAACGGCTGCAAGTACAGACTAAAGTTAGCAGAGAGATTTGACTGCACAGAGACCATAATAAATCAATTTCTTGCAGACCCATATCTGAACCCTATCAGTGAGTGGTAAGTAACAATTAAGCTGCATCTGGTGCTTGAATCATCCTGAAACCATACCCCCAACCCCTACACTGAGTCTATGGAAAAATTGTCTTCCACAAAATCTGTGACAAAAAGTTTGAAGGTCACTGCTCTAAACCACTTCTCTTCCTCACTTCCCTATTTCTGAACATGGAAACATCAGTCATGTACTTCTATTTTTCTAATTTATCCCTTTTGATTGCTAGAATTGGTCCCTCCCTGTTACAGACTCATTTGAGTTGGCCAGTAATGAGCATGGGTCACCCTTGGATTCAGTCCTGCCCAAGTTTTGGAATCAGTGAGAAGCCTAATATACCGGTAGCCCCTATACCTCTAACAAAGTAAGCCTAGAAATAGACTGTAGCTTCTAGGTTGTTTAACTGCCAGGGAAGGAATAGAACCCTGTTGCCAGCAGCAAATCAAACCATATCATGACTGTTCCAAAAGAGGAATGGGATTCAGGAAAGGGTAGATCCAACCCAGGAACAAGTGACAGGAACCCCAAGGAAGACAGGAAAGTGGGATTCCAAGATAACAGCTGAGTACTAGACCCTGAGGGCAACCGGCCTGACTGAGGAGATGACCGTGTAGTGGGTTGTCAAGATGCAGATGCCCGAGGCAATAGTACCATCAATCATGAGACTTCACGGTGAGCCTGGCTGATTTATGTTCACTTGTTGCTTGTCTTGACCAAGTACTAAGGATGCTCTGAATTTCTCCTCCATGCCCTACTGTAACCACTTCAAGTTACAGAAAAGTTATGCCCTGATCAAACCCTAGAATCTGAAGGCATGTCATGGTGAGTTTAGAAGAAGGAAATTCCTCCTATTCCCCAAGCCATATTCCTGCCCGATGTCTAATGTCCAGCCCACATTATAACCTCGGCAGATATCCTATGATGACCTCTGTTCCTAGCATTCATTCATGACCCTGCCCACAGATTTTCTTCTTGCAAGGAAATCACGAGGTACTTCAACCATGCCAGGGACTCTTCTGGAGACCTTCAACTATCCATACTAATATGACTCTTCCTACACAGCAAGGTCCATGACTTCACTTCAGTTTTTCAAATCTAAACAGCAGTTTGTTTATGGAAACACATATGCACAAGTGTGATTATCATAAACACCAGGAGGATTACCTCTTTGACAGAAGGAGGGTCTGCAATAGAAGTGTTGTAAGGTACAGGTAATGTCCTATTTCTTAATCCGACAGGTAGACACACAGTTTTATTATTAGTCTCTAACTTGCACAAAGAACACTTCAACCACTTTTCTGTGTGTATGATACATTTTAAAAGTTCAAAAAATTAAGTTAGCCATGGAATGTTTTTGCATATTCATCGTCCCCTTCTGGAAATATCATTATAGTGGCAAAGGACTGGAGAGATGAGGGTGAAGAAATACTGGAAAGATAAAACACAGGAGAGTTCCCAAATCAGAAAGACAAGAGATGAGAGACCTCATTCAGAGCCAGGTAATGAGAATGGAAAGGAGGGCAGGGACAGATAAAAGCTTACAGAAGCAAAATAGACAGCTGAGGGCAATGAGAGAGTGAGACAGGTTGAAGATGTCAACATCCTGTCTAGGTGATGGGAGGGTGACAGTGACAGGCATGGATGGGTGGGTAACAAGGAATCAGTGCGTTCAGTCTTAGACAGAACAGCTCGTTCATCAGATCCCCAGCAAGCAATTAAAAAAGCAGAACTACATGTTATATCGAGACTAAAGCTGGACATTTGAAAGCACTGACAGTGGCGTTAGGCACAAGTGAATAAAACAGCTTTAGGAGATACTTGTAATTTAAAGGAGGTCTGGGAGAATGGGAGATGACAACTAAGAAACCACCACAGTGGTTCTGACCAACAGAATTTCAAACCAAACAAGATGGACAACAAAATAAAACCTGACAAGAACAATCAGGGCTGAAGCGGGACTGTGGCCTCTTTGTGACCTTCAAGCCATTAGTTTCATAAGTGTGGTAGTAATAACAGCCAGAAGCTAGCTTTTAGGGGCTCTGTGAAGAGGAGACACAAACATACATTGACAGTGAACAGAGATAGGACAGTAG
>PVKE010022840.1:0-25220 GCA_004027555.1 Craseonycteris thonglongyai
AGTCTGACTTATTTCGCTTAATAAGATGGTCTCTAGGTCCATCCATGTTGCCACAAATGACTGTATTTCATCATTTCTTATCGCTGAGTAGTATTCCATTGTGTAAATGTACCACATCTTCTGTATCCAGTCATCTATCGAAGGGCATTTTGGTTGTTTCCATGTTCTGGCCACTGTGAACAGTGCTGCGATGAACATGAAGCAGTGATTCTTAACATAGAGCCCTCAGATTGTCGGTTTCACTTGGGAACTTGTTAGAAATGCAAATTCTCTGACCCACTCCAGTCTTACTGAATCAGAACCTCTGGGGCTGGGAACCAGGAATCTGGGTTCTCACAAGCCCTGCAGGTAATTCTTCATATAAGTCTGACTGTGCATACAAGGGAGAGCAAATAGCTCCCCCTACCACATACACACACTCCTCCATTGTATTTGTCTGTAAATACAAATGACACAGCCAGCAGGAGCCAGTGGGCACCAATGTGGTCTGCAGGGTTTTTTTGTAATCAGGTGAAGCCCTGGCAATTGGTGAGGATCAAGGAGATCTGAGTCAGAGGAATCAGGAATGATGCTAATCATCTAAGCACTTTGTAAAGGCAACTCCATCTTATTACTGTTAGCAGAAGAGCAGCGGGAGTATTACTTGGTTTGTGGTTTTAAATCATAAAACGTTATGAAGTGTTAAAGTCACTCTGGTAGGTTGACCTTCCTAGCTGCCCAGATTGAATTTTTTAATTCAAAGTCTTCTGTGATGCCCTAGTTCTTTTTAGTTAAATGCAAACTACTTACTTGTTCTGCAAAGTTCTCCCTGATCTGGTTACAAATCCACATTTGCTGTCACATTGAACATAGTTATTTGTAGCTACCTTGAGTTATTTGTTTGGAACAAAGCAGACCAAATCTCCATGAATTAATGAAAATGGTTACTTTCACATATGTCCTTTACCCAGGTAACCTCTAGCAAACAGGGCCTAGCAGTCCTGGGAGCAGGAGCACAACACTTGGAAGTTTTTGTTAATTAATATATGTTTGTATTTTAATCTTTAAAAAACTTTTTAATTATAAAAGTAACACATAATTATGGTAAGAAATTCAAGCTGTATGAAAGACATAAAGGATTCCCTCTACAAGAGTATCAGTTTTTCATGTAACACTTTTTCATGTTAGTTTCAGAAACTGCATGCAATAATATATTTATGTGCAGCATACTCCTTTTTTAAATACTATGTCCTGCAATTTTCTTTTTCCACTTATTATTCTTGGACAGTTTCTATCTGTGCAAATTGTTCCACCTATTAATTTTCTAAGGACATGCCATCATTTATATGACCTTTCACTTACTAATAGACATTTAAGTTGTTTATATATTTTGCTATTATAACAATGCTATAACTAACATTCTTACATTCACTCATGAACTCAAAAACTCATCAATATTTATTGATCTATGTGTAACATCATGTGGGAAGGGCTAGATATACATATCTGAGTAATATCCCTTGCCTTGTGGAACTTACAACCTATTATAGTAACAGATATATGAGGGCTGTCCAGAAAAAATCCAGCCATAAATGCCTCCATTTTTCCTATTACATGGCTGGATGCCTTCTGGACAGTTCTCATATATGGAATAATTGAGGAAGTAAATATACAATTACAAGTTGTGATAAATGCTCTGAGGGGAAATAAAGTGTGCTAATGTAGAGTTAGCTGGGAACACTTTTCTGAACAACAGAGCCAGGGAAGGACTTTTTGAGAAGTTGACATTTAAATTGAAACTCGGATAGTAAAACATTCAGGCATAGGGAAGAGCATTGCAAAGCCTTAGATGGAAAGGAACTTGGCATTTTCAAAGAATTAAAAAGAAGCCAATGTAGCTAGAAGGTGACGGATAATAGAGAATGGCATGAAATAACATTGAAGAAGTAGGCAGAGACCAACCATAAAATTTGGTTTTTATCTGAAGTATTATGGGAAGCCACTGGAGAATGTTATTCAGGGGAGCAATGTGATGATATATAGATAATATAAATATTGATAGATATACAGATATGGGTATTGGTATAGACATATAAAAGACTACTCAGATATTGTATGGAGACTAGATTGTAATGGGATATGGGTAAGGCTAGGAAGGAAAGTATTTGTTAGTACAAGCAAGATGATGATGAGTGGTTTGGGCCAGGCTAGTGGCTGTAGAGAAACACAAATTCAAAATATATTTAACAGGTAGAACTGACATGAATAACAGGAATGCATGCAGGGATTGAATAAGAAAAATCTGGACAACTAATGAGTTGTGGAGACATTTGCTGAATGAGGAAGACAAGGGGAAGAATACGTTTATAGGGGAAGGATAAATCATCAAGGGTCCACTTAGAATATATTAAGTTTGAGGTATTTGGAAGACAGCCAAGTGGAGTATCAAGTATGCTGATTAATCACAAGTCTGGAGCTCAAAGGAGATGTTTAGACTGAAGATATAAATTTGTCCATATACTTAAAACCAGGTGAAAGCACAAGGCTTGATGCTGCAGGAGAGGAACATGATGAGAGATGACAGATAGGAACTAACTTGCTCTAGGAAGCACAGCATTTCCGACTTGTACAGGAAGAGTAGGGCACAGAGGCAACCATGAGTAGACTGGGCGATGGGAAGAAAAGGAGCTCCCAAGTCATGGTTTCTTGTGTTGCTTGAAGTATAAGGGATTTGAGCAGAAAGGAAATGTACAAACTAGTCATCTCAAAGGATAGAAAAGCAAGCTTGACGAAGAAACCAGAGAAACATCATAAGGTTACTGGTAGCACTGAGGGCACATTTGAAGTATTCTTTCAAGGTGTGATAAAATACATGAGTGTTTAAATTAAAATAAATGTATTACAGCAAAAGACATATTGCCATTAATCCCCCTCAAACTGCTCACCTTCACTTCAGACACACTTATTACATCATTCTTGCTACTGTCTGAAGTAGTTCTGAAGGTCCTCTTTCATAAATGTCTTCAGTTGCAATGTTGTATCTACCTCGATGTCCTGAATTCATTCAGGTCACACATTGCTTCTGGTACGGCAATTTCTGTGAAGTAAAAACATTATGGAGTGTCCTCATCCACCTTATTCACTGAATCTGGCACTGTGCAACGTCTGGCTCTTCCCCAAAGTCAAAACGACCATAAAAGGTAAAGGTCTTGAATCGATTCAGGACATGGAGACAGCCACAAGAGCACAAATAAAGACATTCATGAAAGAGAACTTTTAGAACTGCTTTGGAAAGTGGCAAGAACAATGGGATAAGTGTGTTTGACGCAAGGGGAAGTATTTTGAGGGGGGTTACTGGTATTGTGTCTTTTATTGTAATAATTTTTTTAAATTTAAACATTCACTGTATTTTTTTATTACACCTTGTGAAAATTGTCTTCATGATTGTGTGCTTTTCTCCAGCTACATTCGCTGCTTGGGTACAAAATCAAAGAAGATGAGCAGTTAGAGATATCTTTGTTTATTATTGTAAGTCTGTAGTAAAAATCCCTAGAAATAAAATTACTGAGTCAAGGGTATGTGCATATTAAACGTTGATAGATATCACTATCAATCAATTTATTGCTGATTTACCTGGAAAAATTTTAACACTATTTTCATCCCTGTTAGTCTCTTTTAACACAAAAACTAAAGCACTAATGGGATATTAGTATTAAGATGTCTTGTGCATATGATGTTGATGCTGAATGTGTATTGGCTGAGTAAAGGTTTGGGGTGTGTGTATGTGTACCATTAAGTGGTCTGCAGTTATTATCACCAATTTTTCATTATGTCTTCTTCCCACTGTGCAAGTTTGTCAGAAAAACAGAGTGGTTTGGCTGGAGATGACTGGGATTTTCTCTGAGTGGGGTGGAGCTGTCAAATTTATATGGCTTTTTCTCTTAAAAATATACGGCCTCCCTTTTTCATTTGCAGTCACTGTAAAGCTCATTTGGAGCTATTGCTTCCTGATCACTTGGCTCCCTGAGTTCTAATGAATGCAGAGCACATTGCTCAGAGGGGCTACACTTCCAGCCAACACATCAGATAGGAAACTCAGAGTGGTTTTGTCCCAAAATTCCTTCTGGGTGTTCACATTTCCATGTTGACTCCTTTCACTTACCAGTCAAAGGTTATTATAACTAATTGGGTGTCTGTCCTACACGGGTTCTCACAGCTTGATCTGCACACACTTAGCTTCACTGATGTAATCACCATGTGGCCTGGAGGATGGATGTTGTTGATCAAAGTACTGTTCATCTTCTCTCTCTCTCTCTCTCTCTGACTTTGTTTTTTACTTCCAGCACTGCCTCTGGAAATGCCCTCTAAAACTTGCATCATATGCTTTTTTTTGATAAAATGAAACAACTCAGAGAATGTATCTGGAATTGTATCTCATAAACTCAGCCTTCAGAACTTGTGTGTTGAATCGAAGCCAGTCAAATGAACTAAAGCTGGCTAGGGGAAGACAAACGCAGGAGAGTGCTGAGTGACTCGGCTGAACAGAGGAATGAGTGCCTGCTGTGAGGCTGTCAGGGAGGAGGCACCGATTAATTGTTGTCTGTCTCATCATCATTCTCAATTCAGAGGGCAAACATTAAAGCCACCGTAATGAGAATGTAGGTGATGCTAAGTATAGAGGCATTTTGCAAGCCATAAAAAATGTAGGTAGAAAGTACACCAAAGAAAAAAAAATGGTTTTGCCAAAGCTACTATTGCTGTAATAGAAGATTTAGAGGTTCAGAGATCACCTGACAATGCACAGTACTCATCCCGGAAGGGCCGCAGAGAAGCAACTTGGGAGCTGGAAAATCGGGTTAATTGTATTGTCCCGGTACATTCATCAGCTCAGTCAGGAATGACCATAGGATTCAGAGGTCCAGTTTTAAAATATTCTGGGCACTACAGTGGCCTTGTGACAGGAGACAAGTTTACTTGTTCAGTACATGCTTTTTGAGTGTCAGCCTTGCGCTAGCACTGGGCTGGGTCCTGGGAATAGAGCTATGAGGAAACAGACATGGCCTCTTGTCTATCTGTGGAAGTTGGATAATAAGTAACCTGATAGTTAAGATACAATCCGGACAGGTTGTGTGGAATGCATGAAAGGTCTGGAGAAACCTGTTGGAGGAAACCTGGACAATGAGAATGCCATGGCCTCCGGGGGCCTCAGGAGGGACAGGAGATGCCTAGGACGGGCTGACCGTGCGTACTGTTTGAAGCAGGGCTGGACCAGGGTTTTCTGTCCCGTTTGAAACGGCATGTCTGGTCAGCTACCTACAGCAGAGAAGAAGCTGAGTGTGGTGAGGTAGGAGACGAGTATGTGAAATGAGCTGGGAGCGCTAAGCAGGAGTCAGATGGTGCGGGGGGTGCCGGTTACCATAAGGAGCTGGAACTGACAGGATCTTATTTAAGTTTTAGGAGGATACTTCACTTTGTGGAAAACAGATTCTAAAAAGTGAAGGCAGGGAGCCTAAAAAGAAAGCTGTTGCAAACCAGATGAGAAACTGTGATGGCTCAGACTAAGGTGATGGCAATGAAGAAGGCAGAGGGGACAGATAAGAGATATTGTAGGAGAAAGAAATGGAAGGACATTCAACAGGATGGGTTGGAAGGAAGGAGGAAGGATAAGAGGGGAACCATTTTTCACATTTTACCTTCTTTCATGCAAACCCTGAGATAGTATTATCCTAAATTACATCAACACTGTACCAGTTATCAAGTGGGTTTGAACTCTCCTAAAAACATGTTTCCACCCACCCCCAAGAAAGATGGACTAGGTGAAAATCTTTGCAACAGGGACTTAAAAGGGATATTAGCACAGTTGGATGCTGGGTCTTCTTTCAGAGTGCTAGGCCCCAAAAAGTTCTACCAAACCCCAGTAAGCCCTGATCCTAATCAAGTCCACATCATGGACTTGATCCCAATCAAGTCCTAATCATGACCACAGAAAGGCAGTCCTTCACCATCATTCACTTTTATGGTTAGGATTTTCTCTCCAGGACTCTACCCTGCATTTATTCACATTTGGAATTCCTAGCCGGCCCTTCTTTCCATTAGTGTCATCTGTAAACTTAATGATGACCACATTCTGTATTTTAGCCTCCAGGTCCCTTAGAAACAATGTTTTCTGTATTTGTTTTTGAAGTCGTGAGCAGATGGCTGTGCTACATGCACACAGGCATTGAAATCTGAACCAAGGCAATGTGATGTTGGAATGAGACTGGTTCCCCAGGACTAGCGCTAAACTTCGTACTATAGAGTTTAATTTAATATTGGTGTTAGTGCTGTAATCAAAATAAAACATCAGAGTTGACACGATACATCTGATACATGTGATTGTTATGCTATGAGGGAAATGACGTTTGTGTAGATGTAAATGACTTATGCACATTTCTATTTCAAAGCCACACCAAAGTTGTAGTGTTCCTTATAAGAGTAGTCAGTAATTTTCTCTATTACCCAGCAAATACCAACTCACAGTAAAAGACAAAGATCCTATCTAGACCTTATCTTCTTTTTTATTTTTTTTTTTTTGACAGAGAGATAGAGAGAGAGGTACAGAGAGAGAGAGAGAACTGAACTGGGGGAACTCCCAGTTCAGCATATGGGTCGCTGGGGCCGGGATTCGTTCCTCGGTCCCCGGCGCTGCAAAGTGAGCGCCTAACCCACTGAGCCATCCTGGCTTCCCCAATTAACTTCTAATCATCCTACTCACAGAGCTGACATGTCACTATTGTCCTCAGTCTTCTCCTATACTGTCCCCCACCCCCAGGTCCTTAAGTAGCACTCGTAACTGTTTTCCACATCTGACCACACTAGAAGGCTAGAAATAGCAGAAACTCTAGCTCCCAAGACTGTGGACTTTCTGCCTGAGGTACGATGGCAATCATCATATCCCTGTGCTGTGGGGTGACTGAGGGTGTGTGGTATTGGAAAATTCATCTTAAACAATGCATTCTTAGATTATATAATTTTGCCTAGCTCTCATGTGAGTGTCTACCCTACAGCATAAGTATTCTTACTGCATAGTTAGTTACATGAAAAATTCTAAGTTGAAACATTATTCACGTCAGTGTTAAAAGCTGCCAACACTACTTCTCTCATGCTGCCAAATTCCCAGATTCTTTTATGGAGGTAAGGCACTGAAGAATGTTTCCGCCAGCTTCATCCTGCTGTGTTCACACACTCCCCAGCCCAAACCACTCCCATGTTTTACTTCCTGTTCTTCTGAGTCCTGGAGGCCACAGAGGTAGATATAGGTCACTATAGCAGCCCACTATAGGGCCTTGCTTTCTCTGAAACTTCTGGGTCTTACCCATTAAACTCAATTTTCACCAGAGGAAGGACTTTCTATTTCCCTTAATTAGCGGCTGCCGTCTTTTCTTCTCTTTCTATGTTTTTTTCCTTTTATGGTCAAAAGCCACCTTGATCCCTCTTAGACCTGTCTTCCCAACAAGTCTCCGTTCTGTGTTTGGACTCCCACCTATTTTGTAGTGCATGCCTGTGAAATTCATAGCATTCTCAAGCTAACTGAAAACCGATCATGCCCCCTACACCTTATACAAAAAGAACATGTGGGACCTCGACTTCAAAAAAGTGGCATGAAAAGTACTAAAATATAAAGCCTTTTTCCTTTCTGCTAGTCTCTCTACTGACTTATGGTATTTTTTATTTGCTTTTTAATGATTTTCTAAGTAAAGAAAAATTAAAATTTTAAATAATTACCATGAATTTTTCACCCATCTACATATTACAGTGTATGTGAGACTTACATGCTAATATAAAGAGCATTTAAGTTGTATGTAACTTACCAAATTATACAATTTGTATTTCATAGCTTGAATATGCATGTGAATTTTGTTCTTATCAGAACGATGGAAACACTGCACAAAATTCAACAATGTTTTTTTCACTTCTTGATATGTGCATGTTCTACCAATACTCTGGTTATTGGTTTTTGTTTTTTTTTAAGATTTATTTTTATTGTTTTTGACAGAAAGAAGGGGTAGGGCTCAGAACAGTCTCCACAGTTGGATGTCATCAGTTTTCCACATAGTTTTCATTCCACAGGTGGGTGCGGGGCTGCACAGGGCAGGAACCGACCAGGGGCCTTTCACATGGGAGGCAAGCACACACACACACACACACACACACACACACACACACACACACACACACACACATGAGCCAGGGGCCTCCTACATGGAAAGCATGCCTGGGGTGGGAGCTGAACCAGGGACCTCCCACATAGGAAGCTCACCCTGGTGAGAACCGAACCAGGAGCCATGTCCCAGTTCAGCATATGGGCTGCACAGGTCGAGGTGAGGACTCCATCCTCAGACCCCAGGGGCTGCAAGCTGAGCGTCGACAAGTGCTATCCTGGCACCCCTTATTGGTTTATTGATAAGTAAGGAAGGACTGGGAGAAAAAGGAACTATGGATTGCCCTGTCTTTCCCTTTCCCTTTCTTTCTGTTATCATTTTTAGCAAAAGTAGTTGGCTAATCCAGGGAAGTAAGGTGAGGAAGAAAGGGCATGGTAGGGTTCTTTTACATTTCTTAGAATGCTATTACATTCTTCTTGTGTTCAAAACAAGTTCTGGTATGAACAAAAAGTGTGGCCTCTCAAGGCTCTCAGTCTCTCCACTCCCCACTTACACACACTCACCTTGTGCTCACTTTGAATCTCACTAAACACCCATGCAGCATGGCTCCACCAGAGTTCTGTGCTCATGAGGTGCTGCAAACACTATATGATTATATTAATTGGGTAGCGATTAATATAATTGCTACCTTATATATTAACTGGATAGCAAAAACTACAGACATGCATAGTCTGCGTATCTCTGCTGCTCAATGTATGTATGCTCCATTGTGTCTTTAGACCTTCATGTACAAAACAAAAGTTCAACAGCAAAATTATTAAGAATTTCAGGGGGAAGCCGGGATGGCTCAGTGGGTTAGGTGCTCACTTTGCAGCGCTGGGGACCAAGGATCGAATCCCGGCCCCGGCCCGTGCAGAACCATATGCTGAACTGGGAGCTCCCCTAGTTCAGTTCTCTCTCTGTCTCTGTATCTCTTCCTCTCTCTCTCCTCTGTCAAAATAAATAAATAAATAAATAAATATTAAAAAAAAAAAAAAGAATTTCAGGATTGCAACAGTAGAGCGTTAAGCCAAGTGCAGGGCTCTTTTGAGCACAGGCCCTTTCTGAATGTGGGGTCCTGTATAATTGCTCAGGCTGCATGCCCATGAAGCCGACCCTGGCACTGAAAGAGGGTTATAGGAACAGGCAGTTGGGATAAGGCAGGTGGAACAGAACCTTGACTCTGCCAAAAGCAATCCCTTCTTATGTTATGAAAAGCCCCTAACCTATTGGACTTTCTAGTCCAGTTTCTGTCAGGAACACCTAAAATTTTTGTGCTTATCTTTGTCTAAGTGGATAGAGAAGGCAGAAAGGAGCTCTGCCAGTTTTCTGTTCTACTTGACAAGGAAACTTCACTGAGGTAGAAGTTAGAGACCAGGTAGTGGATCTATACCACATAGACTCCCATTCCTAATCACAAGGGCAATTTTTAAATGCATTTTTCAGTGTTCCACTTAGACTTTTAAAGCAACCATTGTCACTTAGAACTAAGGAATGGTGACCAGAGCAAAATTAGGATAAAATTTTCCATCCAACTTATTTTGTGTGGAGAATTTGTGCAATCCAAGATTTATGCAATTGTCAGAAATATCAAATTATGTAATGAAATTTATAATAATGTCTCCATTCAGTGTTCAATAAGCTGTTTTCCAGCTATCAATTTTCTGGAATTGAACTGTCTTTTAAACTTTGAAAATTTTGCACATTTCAGAGAGTCCATGTTCTATTTCATACTAAATTTCTGTGCCAAGGTTGCTGTTCTTTCCAGCTTCTCCATCAACTAATATTTCTTTTTGCAAAGTCTGTAAAACCCTATATAGGAAGCTCTTCAGATTTGTACTAATTGATTTCCAATATATGGGAGTTGCAACCAGAGTATTCAAGGTATTTATTTCTGAATTGGTACTGTGGCTTCCCATTTGTACTTACTAAGAATAATGATATATAATGGCCATGTACCTGCTCCAAAGTGTTCATGTCACTAACCCTCAATTACTTCCCAAATAGTGAGGATGAGGTAATGGCTGAAAATACAAACTTTTCCAATGGTCCTACATTGTGCCCAACAAAAGGAATTACATGTAGTCCTTGGTCAGAGAGCAGCACCCACACAGGAAAAGTTGAGCCACAACTCAGTAAAATCCTGTTGTATGGAGAGCTGCCTTGGTTCATGTTCTTTCTACTGTAGCTTCTGTGGGAAATGATGCAATGGGTCAATGTCTGTTTGCCAGATAATTGTCAGTCCTCCTCTTTGTTTGGTGTCAACAAAAATGGTCATCATAATGAGAACTATACTCAAGGCACAGGGTAGATGCAGATTTTCTGCCTCTTCTTTCTACTACCTCTGCCTCCTCCTCTTGAGATTCCCTGATAGAGTTGGGCTTTATTCCACAAGATCTATTTCCTCACATCCTAGAAGTGTCTCACACACCTCAGACACTTCTCTGCTTTTCATAAATAGCAGAGTATCTACCGGTTCCATTATAGGATATGGAGGGGAACAAAGATTCTCTGTTGCTTTCCAGCTGGATTCTTTTTTTTTTTAAGATTTATTTAATTGTTTGATAGAAGGTGAGAGTTGAGAGAAGGTGAGAGGAGAGAGAGAAAGAGTGAGAGAGAGAAGGGAGGAGGGGCCCAGAGCAGTCTCCACAGTTGGACATCATTAGTTGTGACATGGTTTCATTCCACACAGGTGGATGTGGGGCTGCGCTGGGTGGGAACCAGTAGTCTCCCACATGGGAGGCAAGAACCTTTGTGGCCATTCTAGCAGTTACCAGTTGTACTGCAGTTCAGTATATGGGGTTTGCAAGAACCAAGGCCAGGAATCAAACCCTGGACCTTGCAATTGCACTCAACCCTGAGCTATCCCGGTATCCCTCAGCTTGATTCTTTATCTTGTTCATATTTCTACACACGGGTTTTGTGATATAGTATATTCACTTTGGTGATTGCAAAACTAACTATTCTTTTAGACTCATATAAAGCCTAGTATCAATGAAAATATTCTAGACACCATTATATATATATACAGTTTTCTCTTAAAAGGTAGCTCTTACCTTGCATCTTGAAACCCACTTTACTGGAAGGCCTGGATCCACTTGAGTATGGGCCTTGTAGAGCAAGGTCTGCAATCTAGGCAACCTTAGTGGACGCCATAAAAGCACAGACAACATATTCCTTATTCAGCACTTAAAAAAGTAAAATATGAAGTTTTGGGGTACTGTTTCCTGAAAATTTGTTTTTAAGTTCTCTGTCAATGATTCTAGGGTTTATAAGTTGTGGCCTGCCCGGCAATATAAGTTCTGCTTAGGAGCAAGGAGAGAGATGGAGAGACTACCCCATTTATATGCAGCCTGTATTTCCATTCCTCAGGAAAGATCCTGTACTTAGAAGCATCTCAAGCACAGAAAACCCATTTCCAGTGTTCAGGAAAAATGAAGGGAGCTAGCCCCTTCTCCTAACCCCAGTTGAGTTCTGGGTGTATTTGTCCTGCAGGAGGTGGATTGATAGACAAAACTGCTTTGGTCATGCTTTCCCACCAGTTACACATTGTAGCCATTTCAGGTTCAGCCATGCATACCAGATTGAATTAAATGCTTTTTAAAAAGCCCCTCAAGCAGGAAAACATCTTTCTCCGACTGGTATTTTTTTACATATTTGTTAATGAGTGTCTACACAATAAAGATGTGGTCTGTAGCTTGTTTTCCAAGGAGAAATCCAATTTGGCTCTCATGGATGTTGCTGCTCTTCAGATATAGTTTAATTCTTTAATTGAAGCAGCTGCAAAATAACTTGTGGGCAATGCAATGTTCCACAGGCTTTCCTGGAGCTGTCTGGGTGGATACCACCTTCATTTTTGTGTTCTGAATACCCCCAAGCTCATCAGAGAGGTTGTGAAAAAAACGTCTCCTCTGGGGCTGGTTGACTCTACTGTTGGCTTGTTAAGGTTGTGGTTAAGTCTGTGGCTGACCTCACAGACTCAGTTCTACTCTTTTCTATTATAGTCAGGAAGGTGCCAGCCTTGTGCCACCCTGGGCAAAGGAATGAACCCATTTCTCTCCATATGCTCTTCCAGAAATCTCTCCACTAGCTTGGCTTCTGTAGCCTGCCCAGAAATATATTATTATAAAGCCTCTTCTAAGCATCTCATGTGCATTAACTTTTCACAACTTGTACAAATACGAGTATATTTGGTACAGAAAACCTTTGGTTGTAAAAGAGGGCAAGTTTGGGGAGCAAAGGGATCTGTAGAAATCTACAGGGGCTGGTACCCCTCTGCCTACCAACACCCAAAGGGTGAGTCAGTTAAGAAGGAAAGCCGGGACCTCTAAGTTAGCTCAGAAGCTCTACTGGGAGACCATACTGGCTCTTGGCCAACTACACTGTGAGCTCTGTAATGTGAGAGGCTGCATATTCATATTTCTACTTGTCCAGTGCATCACAGGTACTCTGCAAATGATGACTGTTGATAATGATAATGATGACATGTAGAGAAAATGTCTTTCTACTATCTATCCACACATTTCTAGCCCCTGTCCTTGGCCTGATTCTCTGGGACTTTGTTGCACACATGTAACTGTCCCCCAGCTTTTACATAAAAGTACCACTGTGCATGTTTAACCTTTGTCTTTTCTGCCTACTTTTTCTATGTTGTTCCTGAATTTTTCTCCCATATATGCTTTATCCTCTGCTTGTTTCCTTTTGATTAGTGAGCTGTGTGAGTTCTGTCTTATCTACTGTATATCTTAGTTTCCTCATCATTGATCCTTTTTGAATGTATTCAAATTAAATAAAATAAGCAGAGGCATTTACAGAAAATGATTATTAATGGTAACGTTAGCTAATATTTCTTGGTGTATACTGCTCACCGGGCACTGATTGATCGCTTTCCTTCATTACCTTGTTTGTCCCCACAACAACCTCATGAGGTAGGTGCAAGTCTTACCTCATTAGATAGATGACAACGCTGAGGCTTAGAGGGAAAGTAACTTGCTTAGGATGGTAGTCTTACCCAGGGAGTGGCGAAGTATAACTAGAACCAAAGTCTAACTTTAGTTATTGCCACCCACATGTCACTTACAAAATGACAGTGAAGAGGTCTCCTGAGTGAAACACAGCCAGTCCGTCAGCAGCTGTCTCCCCTGTGAGGACACTGCCTGGTGAAGCTCCACTGTTCAAGCACTGTCTTCACTCACGAGAGACCTCCTTAATTACTGCAGCTTGGCTTTGCCACCTGACCTCACTGGGCTTTGAGAAGGCATATCTGGGGCACTAGACAGGAGTAAAGCTCTCCCTTTCTCCTAATTCTGGGTAATAATCAAGCACCAAAGAAAATATCAATGAGCAGACACCAGTTCTACCTACCAGGATTGTCTGGGCAGCCATTTTTCCAGGCCTTGTCATTTAATGTTCACCATGATCAAGCAAGGAAGGTTATTATGGGTGAGGAATTCATAGCTTAAAGCAGTGGACTGACTTACAGTGGACACAGATAAATCAGTTTTAACCGGAATTCCAATCCAAAGTGCCTAATTCCAAACTCCATGCTTTTCTGCCCCTGCTAGGAGCATACACAAGTGTCCAGAGATCTAAAGAGTCCAGGGAGCCTTGTCCATTGCAAAGGCAAAGATTTTAATACAAATTTTCCATGCTTGGAAACATTTGTTGACTGAGGTGAATGGAAAGAAAGTCTTAAATGATCATTAACAAGATATTAGCTATTTTTCCATATTACCATAAAATGTCAGGCTAATGGGATACTATTGACTTTCACCTCACATAAATAAACAAGAAGCACACTTGTGTCCACATGCATATTTATGAGATAACCTATGACGTGTAGAAAACCAGTATACCAGTTTTTTCCACTTGCCACACTCTAGGTCAGTGGTTCACCAAACAAGGGGCAGTAACTTTGACCCCCAGAGGAGATTTGGCAATGTCTGGAGACATTTTTGCTTGTCAGAAATAAAGGAAGGGTGAGCTACTGACATCTGGTAGTTTCAGGCTAGGGATGCTGCTAAATATCCTATATACACAGGACAGCCCCCCATAACAGAATTATCAGGGCCAAGCTCCCAATAGTGCTGAGGCTGAACAACCCTGCTCTAGGTTTTAGGATCAGGGAAACAGTACACTTTCTCCCATGGATCCTGGGATTCTAGAGAAGGAATTATTCCTAGTATATTGCCCTGCATCCTGGATAAAAAGTAACTGTGCCTGGAACCAGGAATCTATCTAGGAAAAACTCACTGTTTTTCTTCTCTTCTCACACTACTGCCACACTCACAACATTCCTAACACCAGAGATGTGGGGTTTTTCCTGGACCAACTAATATGTAACACTAGCTGGGAGCCCTACAATTCAGTTTAGTTCTGACACTATCATCTAGAGTTAGCATCAGATCCCATGGCTTAAGGGTTCAGTCCCAAAAGAGTGTCCACAGAGACCTATGGACACACTCAATAGCTGGATGATTGCCTGAGGGAAGGGGAGGAGGGGGGAAGGAGAGTGGGAGGGGAGGTGGGAGAGGGCACCAGCATTATGGACACACTCAATAGTTTGGTGGTTACCTGGAGAGGGGGGAGGAGGAGGGAGGGAGAGTTGGGGGGGGTGGGAGTGGACACCGGATATATGCTGATTCTGGGAGGTGGGCACATGATGCGATGCATGGGTGATGTGATGTGGACTTGTACATCTGGAAACTGTCTAATTATTGCCAATCAGTGTCACCCCATTAAATATAATAATAATAATAAAAATAAAAAATAAACCAAAAGAGTGTCCCCAATTCAGACACCAATCGCAAGTTCTAGGTTGTCCCTGGTATAGCTGACAACCTGCTATAAGTCAGGGTTCCCCACAATCCCCTCTTCAGGTTTGGTGATTTGCTAGAACAGCTCACAGCACTCAGAGAAACAATTACGTAGGTTTACCAGTTTATTGTGTGATAAAGGATATGATAAAGGATACAGATGCACAGCCATATGAAGAGGTACATTTGTCCCAAGTTATATTCCAGGCCCTTTCTCACAGTGTAGTCAATCCTGGGGCTCGGGCTCTGCTCAGGTCTTCAAAGTTCAGCAAAGGGGGGTACAGGGCATCTTGGGAGGCCACTCGGGCAAGCAGAGGTGCATTTACCTCTTGCCTTTCTCTGTCTAATTCATCCAGTGAAGTGTGGCCTCTATTTCACTAATTTTCACAAAAGTATTCAGAGGAAGAGAGAGGATGGAGCTGATTTTTATCTCCAGTAGCAGTGGTTCTGAATTTTTATGGGAGCTTCACAGTGAATTTGCTAATCAGTGAGATAAAATGTTTCCCCCCTTCAGCAGCATATTGAAATATTACCTGTTTGATCATCTTGGCACTTTTAATTCTAACAATACTTCTTAATTATAGATTCAAAGAACTGCAATCGTGAGATTTATCTACACAATTTTAGTACATTCATTCATTAATTCAACAAATATGTATTAAACAACTACTGTATACCTAGTCACCATGCTAGATACCAGAGCTACAACTTTCATTTTGTTTTTGTTTTTGTTTTTTATTTTGACAGAGAGAAGGGGGAGGGCCCAGAGCAGTCTCCATAGTTGCACATCGTTAGTTTTTTATATCATTTCACTCCACAGATGGGCACAGGGCTGCGCAGGGCAGGAACCAGGCCCTGGCAAGAACTGAACTGGGGGCACACCCCAAGTCCGGCATATGGGCCTGCACAGGCCAGGGCTGGGACTTGATCCTCGGTCCCTGGGGCTGCTAAGTGAGTGCTCAACCCACTGAGCCATCCTGGCATCTCCTACAGCTCTCTACCAGTTAGGTACATTGCTTTGTATCTCTAAGCTTCTGGATCCTCACCTGTAATAAGGGAAAATAATAGTGCTTCCTCACAGGAAAAAGCCTGAAAACAGTAGTTGTTGTTTTCAGGGTTTTTACCCCATTAAAAATAATGCTGTGAAGATCATTGTATTGATTATAATTCTTTGATCAGAAGGAAAAAAGGGAAGGGAAAGGAATATAAGATACATAAGTAGAGAAAAACTGAGGTAGTCGAAAGCTGAAGCTCCCAGCTTTACAGGTTAGGATCCAAGGCAACATGGAACCCAGGCAGCAGCACTGATGAACAGTCAGTCTTTTTAAGGTGCTACTCCATGGAATAAATCCATCCCAGCCACTCTCAGCAGGGCTTGGCCACACTGTTCAGTTTCCAGGTTCCCCAAAGAGAAAATCCAGTTGGCCTAACATGATCACTTATAAGAATTCTTCTCAAGAGAGCCCAGGGAGAGAATGCCTGGATGGCTTAGCAGGTTGAGCACTTGTCTTGCAGCCCCAGGGTCTGAGAATTGAATCCCAGTCTCGGTCCATGCAGACCCATGTGCTGAACTGCGGTTTGCCCCTAGTTAGGTTCCCACCCCCGGGCATGCTTCCCATGTGGGAGGCCCCTGGCTGATTCTTGCCCTGTGTGGCCCGTGCCCACCTGTGGAATGAAACTCTGTAGAAAATTAATGATGTCCAATTATGGAGACTGCTCTGGGCCCCCTCCCTTCTCTCTGTCTCTCTCCCTCTGTGTCAAAAACAATAAAAAAGGGAGAGAGAGCCCAGGGAACCTTGATAAACAATAAGCAATCATGGCTGAATCATTCCCCAAAAGAAAATCCAGATGTTGTCATAGGAAGGAAGAGGAATTGATGTTAGGGCACAAAACCAACAATGACTACTACAACCATCATACAGGTAAATCTGCACATATCTGTGATTATTTCCTTGGAATAATTTACTAATTGGAATTTTTGAGTCAAAGAGTATGCAGCAATTTAAGACTTTTGATGCATATTGCCAAATTATTCTCAAGAAGGTTTATTTCTAGTGATTTATTCTTTTTTTCTTTTTTATTGAGATAAAATATATATAACATAAAATTTTCTAATTTAATTATTATAAGTACACAATCCATGCCATTATGTACATTCACAATGTTGTGCAACCATTTTCACTATTTCCAAAATTTTTCATCACTTCAAATAGAAACTCTGTACCCATTAAGCAATAACTACCCCCAACCTCTGGTTTTACCTAGTCTAAATATTTCATATAAGCAAAATACATTTGTCCACTGTGTCTGGCTTATTTACTGATCATAATGTTTTTAAGTATTTATGTTCATTCTTTTAATGCCTGGAAAATATTTTATTGTATGTATAGACCGAATGTTGTTTACGGTATTCATTCATCTGTTGGTGGACACCGGGGAGCTCCCCTCTTTTGGCTATTGTGAATAATGCTGTAATACTGTTTGAGCCCCTGTTCTCAATTTGGGGGTATGTGCAGGAGTGGGATTGCCAAGTCATATGTTAATTCTATGTTTAACTTTGTGAGGAGCTACCACACTGTTTTCCACAGTGACTGCAGCATTTGGCAATTCATTATTACTACTAAACAGTGGGAAATGCTTCCTTGGCATGTTAGACCCTCATGATCGGACTATCCAGGTTGTTGAAACAAAATAGTTCAAATGCATTTCTTTTCCAAAAATAACTCTCATGAGAGATCATATAGCTTGGTGTTTTTTTACAATAAATTCATCAGTTCTGCCCCTAGCATTTGAATGCAGACAACATGCCCTACCTTGTCCTGGTGAGTAGATTTAGATGAGCCTTTATAAACTCTCTATGCATGCTTGTGGTCTCTTTCCATTGCAGCACAGCTGCAATTTCCACCTCACATTCCAGGGTTGCTGGTGCCCCTTTTGTGACCACCGTTGGCCTGCATTTCTAAATTGGCGGCTTCCTGAGCTGTGCTTCCACCCATTTCTCTGTCTAGGCATCATCTCCATTGTATTGGGCTCTAAATTCTTCACTGAGCTCCTGGCTGCTCCACACACCCCGCTCTGAGCCAGTGCCCGTCCACCCTTCCTGAGGTCTGGGATGGATAAGGTTGAGTACAGCAACATTCTGTAAATTTGTTTCGAGATTACCTGAAGTCCAGCTCTAGGAGCAGGGGTTCAGATGGAAGGGAGAACAGGTGCTGAGTTCCGCTCTGTGATTACTGAGAAAACAGCCCCATCATCACGGGATTCATAGTCTAGAAGGGAAGAGACCTATGAGTCAAAAAATCCTACCACTACATGTTGCAAATGCAAACTGAATCAAGTGTCCTAAGAGAAAGAAATGTTTCTCTGAGAACATACAATTTAGAAATGTGATTTATCTCAGGCAGGGGATGGCGTGGTCCAGGGAACAGGAAGGCCCTCTCTGTGGTGGGAGTAGGGGAAAAAAACCCAAGGTCTTGAGAATGAGAGTCAAGGTAGTTAGGACCCAATTCATGTTAAAACCACTGGTCTCATTTTCTAGCCTGCAAGCAACCGGAAGCCATTTGACAGTTTTAATGAAGGTGGTCAAACAGTGGATTAGAGAGGATTTCATTCCCTCTAGAGGGCGGCAGGGAACACTGTAGCTTTTACTATCTCTAAAGATGCTGTAGTCACATGGAAACTCTGAGTCTGCCCTGCAGCTCCCCGTAGGGTTCTCTTCCTTCCACACCGCCATGGCTGGTGCAGAAATCCACAGGGATGTTCCACTTATTTCTTCTTGGCTCTCTAAGGCCAAATATCTAGATGGAGTGGCTACTGGTGTCACATGTGTGCCCACTAAAGTTAACTAGGTTTTTGTAACTTTGGAAGTCAGACAGGAGGCTCCTTGAAGAAAAAATATTTGTTCTTTTGCTATCACACTTCAGTTCATGTATACTTCGTAAAGCAGAAAATGTTGAGATTGAACAAGTTTAGGCACCTGTGGCCTATCAGTGCTCAGGGAAACCACAATCTTCAAACCTTGCAAAGTTATCATTTCACTCCCATTCAGCCCTGGGAGCCCTCCCATCAGTTTCAGGTGGTGAATTTTTACTTGATCATTCAATCAATCAAAGAATATTTATTGAATACCAATATCTTTTTTCACAAGTACTGGGGGTGCAAAGGTAAGCCCTGATCTCAAGGAGCTTCCTTTCAACCATCTTTAACATTTCCAGTACATGTGTGCATGCACACACACACACACACCAGTTATGTTTATGTTTTGGATGCAACTTAGAGCATAACTACATACATACTATAACTATTTTCATGAGGCTAAAAACAATCTTTCAAGAAACAAAGAGAAGAATAAGCAACATTTATTAAATATGCTTATATATTGGGCACTATGGTAAACATTTACAGGGATATTACCTCATTAAACCTCTATGAAGAAACAAAGGTTTGGATATACTTTTTCAGGGCTCTAGTATGTGTTGAGAATAATGCTTGTAGAATGAAAGAATGTATTCACAGCTTTCACTGGGCTGGTTGGTCAGAGCCGTGGGTCACAGCCCAGAACCCACTTCCCATCGCTAGTTCTACAGCGTATCATTGAGGGTCTCATGATCGTACAGTGTAGATAACCTAGGTGGCAAGCTCAAGCTCTGTTCACACCCCCATCAATTGCTGCCACGGCCACCTTTCCAGCCTAGTGGTACACTCTCCAGAGCTATCAGGCACTCGCAGGAAGCCAGATTCCAGGTTGAGGTCCATGCAGGTCCTGCCAACAAGTTAGGGACTATCTGAGCAGAGAATTCTGGGGTCATGGGACTCAGGACATGATCTACAAAGAGGCTTAGGCCTTTGGCTCTGTTGACTTCTCAGCCCATGGTGAGGGGTACAGCTGAAGGTGGGCCAGAGCCTGGCCCTCTAAAACAAGGGACCCTTTGCCCAACTCTAAATTAGTGGAAACAGCAGATGTGAGAAACAGTGAGTGAAGTGGGTAAAGACATAATATCTCAAAAATATATAATGAATTCATATGGACTAAAAGTGGCAAAAAGGAACTTTAGAACTAAATTTCAGGGACACGTTAAGAAAGAGTTAACCCATGCACATTTGTTAGTTATTACTATTACGCTGATTCTGTTTTCTTTTAAGCATGTTCTGTACTTGCCCCTGGCAGAAGGCGATCTCTCTAAGCTTTTGTGTGCTGGAGGTTGGGTTATGGGGAAGTGGATGGAGGACAGAGGGAAAATACTGCGCTTGTTCTTGTGCTGCCAGGAGCCATCCCATCCTCTGGAATTAAGGATTTGAGTATTTGAAAAGCCACAAATCCTGTTTAATGCTCTACATCCAATCAATCACCATGTCCAATCAATTTTATCGCCTAAATACCTCTCAAATCCCTCTTTTTCTAATTTAATTTCCTCACCTTAATCAAACTATCATCATCTTTCTTCTAAACTAACCTCCTAAATGGTTTTCTCCAATCCATTCTCTGCACAGCTGTGAAAGTCAACTTGCTAAACGTAAATTGAATAATGTCACTTTCTCTCTTAAAATTCTGCAATGGCTTCCCATTTATTTTAAGACAAATTCTGAAATCCCAAGGTCTTCATGAATTGGACTTACCATTCTCACCTTGTATTCACTTCCTGAGCTCCAAGCTGAATTGGTCTGCTTTCAAATTCTCAAATATTCCAAACTCCTTGGAGTCTTTCCTAAACTATCTCTCTCTTGCTCAAGACATTTCCTATCCCCTCCCCTTTTTCCCTGAAATCTTAAATGTCATTCCATGAGACACTCCTTCCCTGACTTTCCTTACTCCCAGCCTGGGTCACGTCTTCTGTTAGATCACATAGATTCCTCCATTACCATTCTCAGTATCAAAATTAATTGCCTTACTCATTGGCTTAAGGACCGTCTTAATTGCTGGATTATAAACTTCATGATGGCAAGAACTATATTTGCCTTATTCACCACTGAATCCCTAATGCCTAGCGCAGAACCGTAAACATGGCACACATTCCACAGTTGAATGCTGCCACATCCAGTGGGCCAGGCACTCTAGAAGGCACAGGCCGTAGGGATGGGTAAGTGATCGTAGACCTCCAGGGACACACAGTTCAGTGGTTAATATATGAATTCTGCGACCCTCTGTCAGTTTCTTTCTTATTTCCCATTTATTTTGCTTCAACTTACTCCATGTACTGCATTGCTTTCAGACAATAATTGACTTTTTGACAAACACTAAAGAAAAAGAAAAGATTTAAAACCTCTGTCTTTTTACTGTCATCTGTTATTAGTTTTCCCTCTCCAACTAATAAATGGACACTATTTTTCTTCAATCTCTTCTCATATCTGACATACTTTAAGATTGTCTGTCTATATCTCTCATTGTCCCTTGAAAATTGCAATGCATTCCTTGCTTTGGATTTTTTTATTATTGATGTAAAAAGCCATTATGTTTGCCTTCCTTCTTAACTCTCATTGTTGAAAACTTCTCATTATATTTCATCTTTCATACAATGTCCTTTTTTTTTTGGTTTATTTCTATTAGAGATATATGTGCATTCTTTTTTCTTTCCTCTCTGTTTTATGTATAAAAATAATTTTTTTACTTTTTCATGTCATTTCCTTAAGAGATATTTAGAGATCATCTTATTTGTTTAATTTTATTTATTATTATATAAATGACACATACTCATGGTAAAATGAAAGAGTGAGGAAGAGGGAGGGAGGGAGGAAATATCATTTAAATCAGATAGGAGCCGGTTTACATGAGGGAAAGGTAAGGACCATGAGAGCGGGATGGAGTTTTAAAAAAGGACATAGGGAACTGGGAGAAGGACAAGGTGAGAGAGGAGTCTGAAATGATGCACGGAGCTAAGGAAAGGCGAAAATGTCACATTTCACCCTGGTTTTTAACCTGCCATCCACTAACTTACCAACCCAAATCCTCTATTTCCCTGAGGGGAGGGAAGATAAACTAAGAGCAAGTCACCATGAACCCACCTCTGTTTGGATAAAAGACATGCTGACCTAAGGATCAATAATGTCATCTTCGGAAAGCTAGCTCTGATAAACAAATGCAGGCATAATTGTTATCGTTTTGATATATTATCTCACAGTCAAAAGGTTATCTATGCCTACCTGTGACTTTTAAAGCAAAATAATATAATCATCTCAACCCCTAAACTAAACCATTGCTGATAACTCCCATTGACCAGGAAATTCTCTCATATTGCATTCCCTTGATTCTTCTTGCCCCAGTTAAGGTAACCATTATCCTAAATTATACATTTATCAATCTACTGCTTACATACATATACACACAATTTCATTACATGTATATGTGTGCTTAAACAATATATATGACCTCAGTGTGAACAGATATTTTTAAAAAACAGAAAGCAAACATTTGCCTACAGCATACGAGGAGCACACAGCTGTTGGATCACACGCTTCACCTGGGCACACTTATCCTTGAATTTTGCAGGGTGAGGTGGGGCAGGGCGCAGAAATAAAGGCTTTTTGTCTGTTCTCAGGCACTTCAGCAAGTGGAAGTGGAGAGATCCATCACAAAGAGTTTCATGCACTACCAAAAGCATAGGCAGGAGGAAAGGAACGTAGAAGCACTTTGAAAGTGCTTTCTCTAGAAATGGAAAATCAGTGGGTCTGCCAATAGAGCCAATTTGGGGCTTAACACTGGCTTATATCCTTATGACTATGCTTACTGCTAAATGGTGAATAAAAAACTTCTAAGCAGAAAATGTTTTCTGATTTCAGTCACTGAATTGAAACTGTTTCCATGTTTTCTTCTTCTTTTAAGATTTGTTTTCATTATAAATGATCTAGAATACTTTCTTAATAGAAAAAAAATTGCATGATTATGAGGTTTCACTTTCAAAGGAAGGAAGGAGAGAAGGGAGGGAAGAAGGGAAGATTCTTGAGTGGAAGGAGTTTATTTTTCATTTCCTTTCTATTTATTTATAACAAAATTCAGTATCAAAAAAATGTAAATTATCTTCATTTAATCTATAAATTCAATGAAATTCCAAAGTTACAATAGATTTTGTTTAGACACATGATAATCTGATTCTGATATGACTACAAATGAATGAAGGCCCCAGATTAGCAAAGCCATTCCTGAAGAATAATACAGGAGGACTTGCTCTTTGGATGTCAAGACACATATAAAACAATGTTAATCAAAAAAGTGTGGAATTGGTTCAAGACAGAAAAATTGGACAGAATAGAGAGCCCAGAAACAAAACCATGAATATATGGCAGTTTAATACCTGATGCAGGGGGCATTGCAGATCACCAAAGAAAGGAGAGATTATTTAATAAATGATATTGGTATATTTTATAATTGACTCTTCATATGAAAAACTATGAAATTAGATACCTCATATCATACCTTAGATAAAGTCTAGATTGAAGACAATTAAAAACTTAAAAGTTTTAAAAATATATTAAAAATATCTTTATGAACTAGACATGAGGAAGGATTTCTTATACAAAAAGAGCTAGACATTTTATGCCCACTAGATTGGCAAAAAATTAAGGAGTCTGAAAATAACAGGTGTTGGCAGGAATTTGTATCAAAGGGAATGCATACAGATACCACTTGAAGAAAGTATAAGCTGAATAGTTGTAATCACTTTGGAAAATAATTTAGCATTATCCTATCAAGTTGAATATTGATATACCTATGTAGGACACAGCAATTTCAACCTTAGATATTACTACTCTAGAACAGTGTTTCTCTAACTTTACTAGGCAGCAGAATCACCTGGAGAGACATGTAATTTGGGGGCCCCACCTCTGGAGATTCTAATTCAGTGGATCTGCGATAAAGTCTATAAATTTGCATTTCTAAGAAGCACACAAGTGATGAGGCTGCTGCTACTGCTGAAAGCCACATTGTTCATAATAGCAAAACACTGGACATAACCCAGATATCCATCAGCAGAAGAATGGTTAAATAAATTGTAGTATATTCACACAATGAAGCATTCACCATTGAAAATGGATGAACTATAAGTACGTGTGACAACCTAGGTGATTCCTAGAAACACAATGTTAAGTGAGAAAAGGAAGTCACAGAAAATTACATACAGCATGACACCACTTTTTAAAAGCTAACAATAAATATTATATTGCTTAGGGTAAAACTAAAATATAAAATAAGAGAATGAAAAGCACATAAATGGGAAAGAATCGCAAAACACAATGCAACAGTGTGAGTATTATGGTAGCTTTTAAGGTAGATGATGGTTTCTGATACGCTTCAGAACTGTCATGTAAGTTATACTCATATATATCCTCCTGTATATGGAAAACATACACATAGTACACTTAAAATGGAAAAAGAAATAAATAAGTGCCAATCAGGCAAGCTAGATGAGACGAGAAAAAATTACAAGGAAACTCAAATTGTAATAACAAAGTATTCATTGGACATAGTAAATGACAGAAATGACCCTGAAGAAAATGGATATGCAATGTGCAGGGCAGACTTGCACCCTCTTGCCAAGGAAAAACAAAAATATTTAAAAACAATGAAAAAAAGAGATGATACATGCACAGAATTGAGGATGAAGGTCAAACAGCCCAAAACAGACATTGTAGCAAACAGAAAAAAATAAGATTAAAATTATATTTAAAAAGCATTCTCACAGGTTGAAGAATGGCCTTAATATTTCTTGTCAAAAGCACTCCCACATACCAGCAACCTAAAACAGAAACCCATGATGACACATTCCTGGTAAAAGTTCAAATATCAAGGATAAAAACGTGACTCCTCTAAGCGTCCTGAAAGAACACAAAAGATAGAAAATAGGCTAACCAAACAGAATAAAATTTATGCTAGCCTCAAACTTTTCTGTTAAAAAACACTACAAAAACAAAAGTGATTTCAGAGTTTATTTGGAAAAATAAATACCATAGATATGACTAAATAAGGAAAATTTGAACTAAGAAAGAAAAATTATAATGAAATGGACTTGAACCTGTAGATAATAAAATATAAATCATAATCATTAAAATGATGTGAAACTGGGGAAAGCCGGGACGGCTCAGCGGGTTGAGCGCTCGCTTTGAGGCCATGAGGACCGAGGATCGAATCCCGGCTCCGGCCCAGGCAGGACCCACGTGCTGAACTGCGGAGTTCCCACAGTTCGGTTCTCTAACTGTCTCTGTCTCTGTCTCTCTCTCTATCTGTCAAAAGTAAAATAGAAATAACTATGCACTGAAG
>PVKE010022841.1:0-25219 GCA_004027555.1 Craseonycteris thonglongyai
TCTGTTTTTATAAGATTCTCAGATGATCCAGAGAATTTCTCCTTCAGTATGCACCCAGCTTTAGAGTTGTTTTGAAAAGATTGAGAACAAGCAAAAGACTCAGCAATTACCTGTAAATTAGATTTTAGTTTTTCAAACAGAACTGACAGTTTCCATCCCATACCACACCTGCCCCCCACCAGCTCCTGCCCTTCCCTCATGGCTGCACTGGGGTGGAAGCAACTAACCAATTCTGGCCGTCCCCTGCCAGGTCAGTGGCAGAACACAGCCTTGATACGGGAGCACGTGTGTTTTAAAGCACTTTAGATCCCTCTTTGCAAGTAGCAGGGAAGAACTTACGAGTAAACATTTGAAAAAGGGAAACAAATAAAACACTTAAATTCAGCTATAGGCCTCCAGCCCTCAAATGCAAGGGTAGCTGGAAAACTCACAAGTAAGTAGCCAACCCTGCAAATAGCCCCTGGAATAATGCTAACTCCGCAAAGCAAGTATGAAAGACTCCCTTGGCTAATAATATAATCTCTTTAGTTCCTAGCCTCTAGCTATGTTCGAAGTACTTGTTTAGTTTTCCCATTTTTGTATATATTTTAACACAGTTCTCTTTCACCTTTGGAGTCCCATTGACCAGTGCTACATTATGGATTTCTGCTTTTGCACTGAGTAAGAAATATGCAACAAATGGGGACATAAATATGCTCTGAACCCTCAGAGCATGCATTCATGAATCTAATAATTTATGATATTTATGTCTTCATTAAAGACAGTTAGCACACCAATATGGTGTTTGTTAAACCTGACAAGGTGATCAATTATACTTGTTTACTTTTTTTGCCCATGGTTATTGGATATACTAATGAAGATGGATAAATATCTGCTATTATATTAAATGCTGAGTTTTCATAAGTGCAGTAAACTGATTTGCTAATGCCTACGCCCAATGCTAGTGGTGCAAAAAATACTGGCAGGCAACTCAGGGTTAAAGCCAAAAGTGTAGGTATTCTCATGGGAGTAAGAGGGGGAGCTAATATGAATATGGTGGTGGGGGTCTTTCCCAAGCTCTGTTCTACTACAGCCTTCAAATCCTGATGAGATGACTCTATGGACAATTTGTCTCACACCCTCCTACCTCCATGGGGGCTCACTGTGAGCAAGTCACCCCTTTCTGATATGTGATTTCAATTGTTTAGTCATATTTGCACCAGAGGCAACCATAAGCTTTCTGAACCCAGTTTTCTCATCTGTGGAATAAACATCTCTGTGAATGTGAGGATGATTCACAACGCCCAGAGCCTAGTAGTGCTCAGTTGATTGCATGTCCTTTCTTGCCCCAAGCTCCTACTTCATCCCAGTTTACTTATTAAAACCACCCCAGTTTCAATGCCTATATTCTCTTTCCTAATTTTTCTGTTTAAACCTATTCTTACAAAGGACTAGAATCATTCCTTTACACTATGTTTAAATGTCAGCCATTTTCAGTCTTTTGTTCCTTTTCTGATTAAAAAAAAATTTTTTTTTTTAGCCTTCTCTGCATTAGAAGGTACATGTATTTTGCCTTTCAATATGTAGTGCTAGGCACCTGTCCTCCACGGCATTGCCAATCTAGCCTTAAACCAGAGTTTATGAGCTAATCTGTTTCCCATTGTTTTCATCAACACTTAACTCTTAAGATGGTGCTTTCCCCCCAACTTAATGTCTACCAGTTTAAAAAATTTACCACCTCTGAGAAAACAATGTTTTTTTAGGCTGTGAGCAGTTTGAGTCTGGTTAGGCAGGTACATGTGTGTGCGGTAGTGCAGGGTCAGCTGGCAAGTGGAGTGTGAGGAAAAAATAATTTTCTGCTCAGTGGTCAGACCACAGGCAAGAAAGTAAGATCCAATGCCAGGTGGTCCCCTGACCAAGGCAAAGAGTGCAAAGATGCAGCACATGGTTTATTCTCTTTGGCTGCTATCACAGGATTTGACCTGTTCTAGAATGAGGGCAACCTGTCGCTGAACTTGTCAGGCCAGTCAGTTTCTTTGAGGGCCTACAGTGAACCCCATCTTGTGATGGGGGCTGTAGGAAAAGATAAAGGAGGAAGAGAATCTCCTGTTCTCGATAGTTTATGGCTCATTGAAGAAAAACTAGCAGAACCGGGATAAATTTGACTGATAGCTTTATTTGTTTGTTTGTTTGCCTATGTAGTATTTGCATTATATTAATTACTCATTTAAAAGTCAGTATTTCATTAAAAATGCAGAGTACTATCATATTGTGGAATAGCCAGCGCCATTGAGCTTGAATTCCTCTAATGATCACCTGGAGCTGAAAAGCTCACATGGGTGTGAACTGTACAGTTTTCTACAGTTCCCATTAGTCAGCATTGATCTATTTAGCATGTCTCGTTCTTATTTCCTGTTTGTAAGGATGTGAGTTTTCGGTATATTGGCTTAGATAGTTGAGATAGAGTGACTATAGGAAGTCAGTATCAAGAAGGAAGAAATAAAACTGACCTGAATTCTAATTGATGTGTAGGTCTTGCAAATTAAAATGATATTAATGAACCTTTTAAAAGTCTGGCATTTAAATGGGATCATATTACATATAACCTATTGAATCTTGATTTTTCTCATTTAACAATAAGCAATAACAACATGTAATGCTCATTCAATATTTTCTCTTCTAAGAAATGTACTTTGATGTTTCTTTTAATGTTTCCCCACTTACTTTTTATTGTTGTTATTTCACCTTCCCTGCGTTAGAAAGTATGTGTATTTTACATTTTAATGTAAGGTAGAGGATTGCACCTTTTCTACAATTTTCACCGATTCTTTCTTATTCATCCTCATTCCATCTACTTTCTACAGTCTTTTTTTTGAAAGATTTATTTTATTGTTTTTTGACACAGAGAGTAACAGGGGCAGAGAGAGACAGAGAGACAGAGCAGTCTCCATAGCTGTATGTCATCAGTTTTCAACATAGTTTCTTTCCACACAGGTGGGCAGGGGGTCTGCGCAGGGCGGGAACTGGGCGGATGTCTCCTGAATGGAAGGCACATCCCCATGAGCTAGGGGCCAAACCAGGGGCCTTCCACATGGGAAGCTTGCCCTGGTGAGAACCAAACTGGGGACCACATCCCAGTTCAGCGTATAAAATGCAGTTTATATCATTCATTTAAAAAAGATATTTAGTTTTTTCACTTCATAGTCTTTTTTTAATGTTAAGAAAGCCATCTTAAGAGTTCAGTAACATTTTCTTTTCCCTTTTCCACTCCCCAGTTTCCAATGCCCAGATTTCCCGGTTCAGAAGATTTTCTTGAGTGTCTCTGGATTCTATTCCTATTTTCCTGAGGATTTTTAGTAATGTCAAATCACTAATAAGCCAAGAAGTGACATACACTGGGTCCTCCCCACCACCTCATACACAATGGAGCTGGCCTTCACACCCAGTTGGTTTCCTGGATGAGCAGAGATCCCGACAAGAGCGACTGATAATCCTATTCTCATCTCATTTCAAACAGTTGCTTTTCTCTGTTGAATTAAAGCCAAGAGCCCTTGCTCACCAGCCAGCATCTGCTGTTCCTAGATAGCATGCCAGACACTTATTTTGACTCTTCACTTTGCTCTGTGATCTTCTGTGTACTTGCCTCCTTGAATGTGTTTATCCTAAGAATATATGCTGGAAGTCTACCCCAAGTAGTACAGGTTTGGCAAAAGCTACTAGCTAGTGCATTGCTTTCCTGTACTTTTACTCATGGTTTCACCTGCTGATAGTCTTAGTATGTCATTCATCACATTTAGAGAAAATGCATATTAATGTGCTTAGCAAGTAGCTTGGGAAGAAATGTATTTATCCATGTTTTACAAGAAGTGAAATGGACTTGTATTTCAAATCTGAGCGTTTTATTTGGAGGTGTGACTATGACAATGCTGGGTGGGTTGCATCTCTCTCGAGCTTGAAGGGTACTTAGGAAAGTGACTGGTTGTAATGATTGCATCCTTTTGCCCTGCTCAATTAGTTACTCTATGAATTGTTGATCTTCTGTTTTAATTTGCAGAGGTGCCACAAAGTTACAAGGGTGTTGCATCAGCCAAGTCAGAATATTGCAGTGAGTACTGGGCTGAGGCACCAACAGCTGTGTGACATTTACTATCACTGAATCTAAGATTCAGTTTTCTTCTTGGTGAATAGACTACCCACTCTCATCTCTCTCTAGGTCATTGTGATTCTTAAAGAAGGTGATGTATGTTAAAACACAGCTTTATGTAAGAGATTAAATAAATTATTCAGCATTTTGCTGGATTACAGTTATTTATTTTAAAAAGTCACTGAATAGTTTGAATTTACGGCTTTGCGCTATTTTGAAAAAAAAATTTTAGGATAAATTTCCAGGAAAAATATTTCTGTATCAAAGATTATGAATACTAAATAAAACTTGTTAAATTGACAGAGTGTTCTCATAAATTTTAGAGCAGGAGTGTCAAATCTTTTGGTTTCCCTGGGCCACATTGGAAGAAGAATTGTCTTGAGCTACACATAAAATACACTAACACTAACAATAGCTAATGAGCTTTAAAAATTGCAAAAAAAACCAAACCTCAATGTTTTAAGAAAGTTTATGAATTTGTGTTGGGCCTCATTCCAAGCTGTCTTGGGCTGCTTGCAGCCCATGAGTTATGGATTGGACAAGCTTGTTTTAGAGTTTAACACGCAAAATACCCTTGAAGTAAAAAGAAAAAACAAAACATATTATTGCCCCCTATCACCAACCCCCCCGTTTATAGAGAGAAAACCGACTCAAGACTATTCAATGGCTACTTGAGACCATATATGCAAGAACGTAGGAAATAGGCCTAGAGCAGTCTGCTGGCTCAGGAATTTTCTCATTAATTCAGGGAAAATTAGGAGACTGTTTCTGTTTTGTTTTTTTTTTTTCATTCTTCATTTGCTATTGATTACTTCATTTTTTGTGTAATTCAACACTTGTTTATTCATATTACAGAAAAGGCAACAAAGGAGGACTCATTTGCACTGTTGTTTCAGTGGATTTAGAAGGGCATCATGGAACAAAGCTACAAAGTAATAATACTAATGTTAATTTATAAGAAAGAGGAAAAAAAAGGGAAAAGGGTGCCTCTAGCTTCCTTTTTCTTTTTTCAAGATTGATTGGGTTATTTGGAGTCCTTTGTGGTTCTATATGAATCATAGAGATGTTTTTCTATTTCTGTTAAAAATGCCATTGGAATTTTGATAAGAATTGGGTTGAAACTAATATAGATGACTTTAGGCAGAATGGACATCTTACCATTAATTCTTCCCACCCATGAATACTTATGTGATGGGGCTGGAGCTGAGAGCAGAGCCCTTTCAGGATCTCAGAGATGCAGGTGGATTGTCTCGTGCAGTGTCCCCATGCCTGCAGGCCGTACTCTTGGACAGTGGCTAGGACAGGCTGGAGCCCAGTTGCAGGGCCCTTTCAGAATCTACAGTCTGACTGAGCTTGACGGGTTTACCTCCACAGGCTCCTGGACTATGCCTGGGAGGGGCTAGAGCTATTTCACGGGCTACTTTCGGGTCCATAGCTGGGACCAAGGCTTGTTTACCTATTACCCAATTACATGGTAGTCATGACTCCTCCTGGGTTCTTTTACCTATGAGGGTTGTCCAGAAAGTATCCAATCATGTAACCATTTTTTGTTATATTGACAATGGCTGGATTTTTTTTCTGGATAGCCCTTGTATGGTATGAGTGACAGAACCAAAGCCAAACAGGGTTGTAGCTGTATCATCAGGGATATGGAACTGTTTTCAGGCCTACTGTAGCTGGGACTACACTTTGCAGCTCAGCCACCCTGGTGCAAGCCTGTTTTCTCAAAAAGGCTCTACAAGGTCTTAAATGCCACTGGGGTTCTCCATCTCCTCCCTGGATTTCTGAGCTCCTACAAAGTCACTTTGGCCATGGATGCATGTCAAATTATAATATTGTTGTTGAGGGGTTGTACATACAAAGGATGTCTTATTTGGTCATTTTGTTGATGTTGATCCAAAACAATCATGTCTTCATTGAAACAAAACAGTGAAAATGGCTCAAGAAGGCCATGAAATTAAAGGAAACAGATTCTGGGTTGTGGATTTTACCTGTGCTTTAATGTCTCAACCCCAGGGGTATGATAAGGTTCAGCCTTGGGTCTTGTCTTTGCTGGACCAGTTGTGCCTCTGGGTGGGTGAGGTTGGGTTGAATTGACAAACTTTGGTTTAGTCTTAAAGCCATCCTCTTTCTGTGTTCCTTTAATAATATGTGACTTTGTGCTGTGAGTTGGTGGGGAAAAAAGGAAAATCTCTATTTTTATGAATGATTCCAGTATCTCAAGGGCATAAGGAATTTGCCCTAGGTATGTGAATGAGTTTCCAGCTACCTGATTCTATTCCGTCAATGAGGGTGACCAGTTTCCCATAAGGAATGAATTGAGAGTCCTGGCTAAGCAATGGAGATGAAAACTTAGTCCATTTTAGCAGTGAATTGTCATGTGGCTCAATCTTATTTGATAATGAATCATTATGATTTTCTTTATACAAATCCCTTTTATTCTTCCCTTAATGATAATAGGCTTCTTAATATCTTTGTTCTTCTCACATGTTATCTATTACGGTGTCAGTTATTCAGAGTAGAGTGTTTTTTTAAAATAAATCTTTCTCTCTGTTCTGTTCCAGATGGCTTCCATAATTGGTTTATTACTTTTGCAGATGTTATAGAGAAATTTAGAAAATAAGCCAACAATGGATTACAGCACCTAGAGAAGGAGGCCCTTTCCTGTCAGTGGTTCTGTTTGGAAACAAATACTTCTATAATCTGCGTATCAGCTGAGGTTTTGTGTTCCATAAACTCAGTATTTGTGCTGTTTTCAGAACTGTAAATGTATCATTTTGTCTGGGAAGTTGGTCTTGTTGCTTCTTGGAAGACTGGATCTCTGCAAATAAATTTAGTAGGAACAAATGATATTTCTCATTAAACTAGCTCCTGGAAAAGTATAATTATAATCACTTATATTTTTAAATCCTGTTTTATAGTTTTAAGAGTATTTCAGCAATTGTTATTTAGTTTTCCTGTCCTTAGCTTACAGGTAACTTGGGAAGTAGAAATATTACAAGTTGTCTGAAGCCTCAGGTGTCTCAGGTGGAAGGTGTGAAAGAAAGCTTATAAATTAGAAGTCTTTTTGTCAGCTTTATTTTTTCCATCCACTTTTATTAGAATTAGGAAGACCAGGCAGATATATTTATTTAATAACGTGGAGCTTTAGAGAGATCGTCCTTGCATCCTCTTAACGGTGTTTTTGAGAAAGTCAGGGCCATGATTCACGTACCATTGGAGCTTTTACTTTCATGATTTTCTTTTAAAGCACATGAGATCCTCCCAGGATCTTAAAATTAAACAAAGATAGGAAACTGTTTAGTTTGGAAAGGAAACCCTTGACTCACAAATAATGGTGATGCAAAGCACACGATGAGAGTTGCTGCTTCATCAGCTGTGTTGCTAAATTGAGCCATTACTGATGAGCTGTTCTGGAGGCTTTCTCCTGAGTTTGTCTCCTTATGCAGCCATTGTGCTTCCATTGTGTTTCATTTGTTTAAAAAGTGCACAAAAGATTTGTGCCTCCATTGGGGTGGTTCATGATCTACAAGGATTGTAGGGCTATAAGAAGCAAGTAAGGAATGGCTCATTGCAGCTTCTCACAAGACAACTTATTTTCCTCTAGACTGGGAGGGCCAAGGATGCTCCACCAAGTGCTGGGTCAGCCTGTGGTTGAACTTTGTGTACATGTCTACATGAAGATGCAAGGTCTTTAGGGGGCTGGCACAGAGCAGTTCTGTAAGACATGGACAAAGCTCTGTCCAACTCTGAACCTGTTTCCTTAACTAAAGAATGAGGAGTTTGTACTCGGTTATCTTCAAACTCCATCATCCTACATCCAGGAAACTCCTACATCAGAGGTGTTCGATCTTTTGGCTTCCCTGGGCCACATTGGAAGAAGAAGAATTGTCTTGGGCCCCATAAAATACACCAACACTAACTAATGATAGCTGATGAGCTAAAAGTAATTTGCTAGAAACATCTTATAATGTTGTAAGAATGTTTACTAATTTCTGTGGGCTGAATTCTAAGCTGTCTTTGGCTGCATAGGGCTGGCCCATGGGCTGCAGGTAGGACAAACTTGTCCTACATGTTTTATGTTTTTTGTTGTTGTTGTTTATTTGTTTGTTTTTTCTCCAACTGAACAATTTTATGACTTTTTAATATACCTTTATTTCTTGGCTTTGATTCCCTCCTAGCCCCATTTTTTTTTAACTTTCTGAATATTAATGGCCACAAATGGAAGGAAATAAGTTCAAGATTGAAGATTGTGAGGGCTCAGGCTGCTGATATGGAATGACCTGGCTCGGCTTGACAGCCTGTACCAGTAGGTTCTGACAGCTTTGTTCTTCTGTCCCTTCTTTTCCTACCTATGCCACATGCTGACAGCCTGCCACCTTGCTGTGGGCTCCTTGCCATTGTCACAGATGGGCCTACTCTGCTGGAATAGAGAAATCATGTATGAGAATTAAATGTGGTCACTGGAGATTGCTACAGATGCTGCCATCAAATAAATTAGCCTACATAGTAGGCAGATTTGGTTGAGTCTTTTAAGCAATGTGCTATAATTTAGGCCTTTTACTCCTAGACTTTTTCAGCTAGTTAAAAAGAATGTGGGTTACACTAAAATGCGAAGAGAGAACTCTATCTTTAAGTTTTGCTATGTGATATATTTATAGAAAGTATTGGCCAGTTCAAGTCCCTTTCAGTTTGCCAATGCTGTTTCAACCGTTAATTAATTACTCCATATAATAATGAATGTGGCTTATTTACATGTGTCATTCACCAAGCCAGGTGCTGAGAATATAAATAATATTTAAACAGGTCCCCTGGCCCTTAAGGAGCTCCCAATATTACACATATAGGAATATAGCACCCGAATGGCATTAGCCATTTTAGATAATTTTTGGCATACATTTTTTCATACCAGGAAAGATAGTATTTCCATAAATGTACATGTAGACAAAAACTGAAATTAAGAAAAAATAATGTATAGTGGTTGACTAATAAAATTTGAATTATATTAAAGTCACATACTTGGAAGAAATAACCATAAGGCTCCCATACACAGGTGACATGGGTGATTAATACACTTTTAAAGTGAGTGAAACTTGTTAATCCATGGCATTTCAGAACAAGTAACAAGTAGAGAAAATAATTTTACATACTTTTTCACCTATGAAGAGTTGAACGAATTTGAATCAATTGCATTGGATACTTGTTTTGTTTTTTTCAAATAATACATAGATGCCCAGAATCAATTTTGCTCAAAATCTGAGAAAACTATCATCTTCTTTTGATTAAACCAAGTTTCTCCCTGGGTTGCAAATAATCTTGCACAGTTGGGATCTAAATTTTTGTATGTGCCTGAAATCTCTTCACTCTTCCTTGGTGGTAAAATTACAAATGACCACATTTCCCAGTTTCTCCAGGAAATTCCCAGTTTATACCTGTTTAATCTGACAACTGGGCTGTCCTATGGAATTGATATCCCTTTTTCTCTATCAGAAGACTTTCAGTTTGAATGGATTGTATAACCAATCAACAAATCTTCTTTCCACATTTCCCAATAATTCCAAAAAAGTCCCAAACAATCGTGATCCTCCACACATTCTAGGAAGAGATTTGGAGACATAACAGAAAGTATCTCTTCCTTCGATTGCTGTAGTTCAATCCTCCTGCCAACAGAGATGTTTTCATAAACTCAGAAGCCTACTAATTATGTTTGTCTTATTGCTTTATAATACAGGGTGTGTTGATGGATTTTTACTTCTGGCTCAGAAAGACTTCAACAGATCATGGTAGCTAAACATTACGTGGCTACAAAAAGCAAAATGAACGAAAACAAGACATAAGACCATTCATGCTTTCCAGGTAGCTAGGTGTGGCCACTTCTCTCTGGAGTGTGAGCAGTCATTTCTCACCAGAAGACTTGGGAGGGCTTGAGCAGCAATTCCAACAAAGAAGCAGGATCTACAAAGGTTTTTTTCTTAAGAGGAGAGCAGAGTGTTTAAGACAAAGGGCTTTGAAATTGTGTAGATCTGGGTTTGAATCCTGTGACTAGAAATAATTTCTGGGTAATAGTTTGCACCTCAGTTTCCTAATCTTTGTTAAAGTGAATACTAATTTCTATTTTAGAGAATTGTTTTAAGATAATGAATTTAACCCAGAATGTCAAATGTTTCTGACACTTAATAGGACCTTAATGAATGTGTATTGAGGGCCATTTTTCAGTTTGGGACAGCAGCCCTTCATTACCCCTGTTCTTCCTCTTTGCTTTTTCCTTTTCTTTTAAGTTTTAGCCATGTCTGGGCTACCCGTAGAATTTATTTGCTGTGTGTAGCTCCATGGACTACATGGACTCTTTAAAAAATCCTGTGTTTACACTGCACTAAGGCAGACTCTACATTTTTTCCATCTCCTGTCTCATTTGATGGCTCAGCAGAAATTATTGGATATTTTCAACTTTCTTGATTTATGTGGGGTGTTCATCTATGTACTTTCCATCCAGCAATCATTATCCAAATAGTTGTGTCATGCAGACAAACAGAATGGGAGCATTTGATATCTGCAGTTCTCTGGTTTCTGTGTTCTTTGCTGCTCATCTGAAAAATGCCTCAGGCCTTCTCCTTATCCCTCTTTGTTTGGAATTCAAGCAAGCTTGCATCTGTGATCATCACTGTAACTACCAAACTGAGTTTTAGAATATTTTGTTCTTGTTATGGGAAGCACTGGGAGGTTGAATTTAGAAATCAATACTGACTCTCCTTGGGTCGAAATGGAGGCCTTAAGGTCTCTCTTTGGAACATGGTTTTAATCTCAGAGCATCCCTGTACCTGGAAATTGTCCAGGAATAGAGTGAGAAATCTCTGAGGAAGGAGGAAGCAAAATGATGAATGAGGGTATCTTAAGTACAATGGTAATGCGCTACATGCATTAGCTTATTTAATTCCTACAACATGAGAGTAGGTGCTATTACAACCCACTCCATTTTATAGAAAGCAAAATGGAAGAGTTGAAGATCGATGATTTGTGCATGACCAGATACCCAGTAAGTGGCAGAAATGAAAATACATCTTCAGTCTGCGTGACTGCAAATCCTGTTTTTTTCCTACCACGTATGTCATATTGTATTCAAGATAAGATGAATAAGTTTATATTAAACTAATCATCTAAACAGACTATATCATCATTATATGTGGAGAATTTAAATAATGCAAGAAAAAAAAACCACCCAGCATTATAAGGGCTGGATATATTTAAATGCAAAACCGTCTAATGACATCTCTTTACATAATCACACCAGTGCACAAAGATACACTCTTCAAAAGGTGTGATTGTTGTCCTGCCTCTTAAAACAGAACAATGAAACAATCCTGAGAATAATCTCTGGTTGTCCCACGTTTTCCTGTAGACAAATGCTCATCTACATCACCCACAATAGTCAGTTTTCTTATCCATGTGGATCTCTGGGGATCAAGTTTCACTTAATTCTTATAAATGGTATTTACTTAGCATATAAATCTATAATTTGTTTCTCAACAAGAAACACACCAAAAGGAATTTTTATACATATCTATTCTTTGCTTCAGAAATAGTTATTGAGAGAAAGCTGGGATGGCTCAGTGGATTAAGTGCTCGCTTTGAAGCCCCGGGAACCGAGGATCAAATCCCTGGCCCCTGCCCAGGCGGACCCATATGCTGAGCTGGGGTGTGCCCCCAGTTCAGTTCTTGTCGGGGCCTATGCGGGAGGCTCCCGGCCCAGTTCCTGCCCTGCGCGGCCCCGCACCCACCTGTGGAGTGAAACTATATGGGAAATGAATGCTGTCAACTGTGGAGACTGCTCTGGTCCCTTCTGCTTCTCTCTGTCTCTCTCTTTCTCTCTGTCTGTCAAAATCAATAAAAATAAATCTTTAAAAATATAGTTATTGAGTACATGATTGGATTTAGAAATTGTTCTAAGGGTGTAGGTAGAACAGTGAATAAAAATAGAAAACAAAACAAACACAAAAAATTTCTCTGCTCTCTTGTAGCTTATATTTTAGTGACAGGAGACGGATAATGAATGATGGGAACACAATAAATATGTGCATTGTATAATATACTAGAAGATAACTGAAATGGGAAAAATAAAGAAGAGGGATTGGAAATGCTGGTCTGTAGGGTGTCACATTTATACTGGTTGATCAAGGAACGCTATACTGAAATGTGACCTTTAAGCTAAGAACTGAGAAAGGTGAAGAACTGAGCCGTGAGGATGTCTGTGGAGGAACATTTTAGACAGAGGGAAGGGGTAACTGCAATGTGTATTCCAGCCAGCACAATTGGGACTGAATAAGTGAAGAGGGGTTAGTACCAGCTGCAGTCAGAGAGATCACAGAGGGTCAGATAGTTCAGGGCATTGTCGATTTTAAGGACTTAAGGACGTTTTTCTCTTAAGAGACATTGAGGACCCCATTGGAAGCTTTGAAGCAGAGAAGTGATCTGATTTGACTTACCCTTCTTAAGGTTTGCCTGTGCTCAGAATGGATTCAGGCTTTATGATTTTTTCTCATCCCATCTTTTCCATATTTGGCTGAACTATCTAGAATCAGGCAGTTCTTTTGACACTCGCAAGGACTTAAAGTCTGGACTAAAAGCTCTTGAGAGCAGGAATTGTCTTTTCTGTCTATACTGAAATTTTTAGTATCTAGCACAGTGCCTACCACATGGAAGATAACAATATTCATTAACGTGAGCTAAAGGAATGACTGGACATTTCTGCCCTCTCAGCAGTCTTGGTGGTCATGAAGATGGATTATTCTTGTTTCTCTCCTTAACTTTAAAGATGCTCCTCAAACACTGGATGGTATTAAAACTTTCCTACCCCCTTTTCTCTAATGTTTACTAATTAACATAGGGAATTCATTGAATATCTCCAACCTGGCATTTCTAGTATTTATTCACTCCTTTTATCATGGATTGCTTTCTATCTTTTGCTCATCTATCCTTTCTTTCTGACTTCTGGTGTTTATTCTAGTACATATTCTTTTAATTTATGTATATTTCCTGTAGGTATAATTTATTATAAAACTTTTGCTCTTCCCTTTTACTGACTTCTTAATACTGATGTCACCTTGAGTCTCCTCCCTCACTTCCTCCCCCTTGCTCCCCATCCCCCCCCCTTTTTTTAGATTTAAATGCCATTTAAAGAGATACTTTGATAAGAAACTCAAACTATGAAAATACAACCTGAGTATATAGTTTCCTTGGATTCTGTCAGAACAGTGAAATACACTTGATACACAAATGTGCTTTCTCCTTCAACAATGAGGTCTTTTGTTGTTCCTTATCCTAGAGAAGTCTTTTTCTATGTGTAAAACAATATTAGAGAAATAAAAGTCAAGGTTACTTCACAACCTTTCTTCCCTTTTCTTTGTTAGATAAATTGTCTATAATCTTATATTAAAAGGGAGTTTTCAACACAATACCATCCTCCCTCCATCATTGCATTACCACCTGCCTTGCTGTTCTTTAATATTTATTTTTTTTAGACATTTGCTGACTGCCCTTTAAGATACACTAATGGGTGGGTACAAATGAGAAGATTACATGGATAGGGAAATGACTGTGAGGAGAATATTTTGACACTGAGTTTTTAAAAAAATATTTTATCTCAAGTAAGCAGATTTACTAAAGTTCTTTGATGATTCTACTTTGGCTTCTATTATGATAGTAATCATAATAGAAATAGCTGAATAAAGTGATATATTAGACAATAACTTGAAAGGCCATAAAGATGAACAGATTTTAAAGAACAGACCAATGTTGTTTAAAATTATTATTAAGATTTGGGATCAGGGATAAGAGTATTAATGCTGTCCACATTTAAATAGAATTTTTTTTTTTTAAGATTTATTTTTATTATTTTGACAGAGAGAGAGAGAGAGAGATACATACAGAGACAGAGACAGAGAGAAGGGGGAGGGCCCAGAACAGTCTCCATAGTTGCACATCATCAGTTTTTCTACAGTTTCATTCCACAGGTGGGCAGGGCTGCACAGGGCAGGAACTGGGCCAGGGTCTCTCCCCGGTGAGAACTGAACTGGGGGCACTCCCCAGTTCAGCATATGGGTCTGCACGGGCTGGGGCCGGGATTCGATACTGGGTCCCCGGGGCTGCAAAGTGAGCACTTAACCCACTGAGCCATCCTGGCTTCCCTTAAATAGAATTTTTAAATTGAAGTAGCATATACAAAATTAAGGTCACAATTATGATGAATACTCATTGCTAGGAAGGTTAGAGATGATTGGTTATGTTTTTATATCAGACCTGCTATAGAACTTCTGTCTGTTTCAGAGGACAATACAATAAGTTTCTTCCTTGACACTGTTTTGTGTGTCCTTGGCATATGCTTTAGGTGAATTGAACCCTGATTATTGCAGCAACTTCTCAAGGGTACTGATATCCCAACTATTGTGACATACTGTCTGAGGCTTCATTTTGTTTGTTCCTCCTGAGACTGGTAAATCATTCCTTGTATGCGATACCTGGGTTGGCTGGAACTGAGATAATGGTGGTATCTGATTTTACTATCACTCTGTATCACCTACTGTGCTTTGCTAAATCTGCAATTATGTGACTCCATTCAATATTTTCATCAGGGACTTCAGCTGACACATTGTTAATGATCTTTTGCATTTTCAAGAAGAGGGTCTAATTTTTTAATAAAAAGGGAAGGCATCTTTTGATAACACCAGCTTCGAAGTCTCAGAGTTTTGGAGAAGATAAAAGACTTTTAGAAAACAGAGTCCAAAATCCGTTTCATGTGTTGAAACATTAAAAAATTATTGAGCCAGATAAATTTTTGTATCTGCATGTATGTGGGTTAATCTAGCCTTTAGTAAAAGTGAGCCCATGATTTTGCTTCTGATTTATCAAATGATGATTTGAAAACTTTTTTAGTAAATGGCATAAAACAGTACAATGGCAGAACTTAATGACTTGAGGGTATTTCTTCCCTTTGCTTTAATTTGGTTTACATCTCCATTGAGCATGGCTTACACACTTGAAAAGTAATACAGACTAGAGTTTAAAGGTGCAGACCCTGGTGCCAGGTGACTTGAATTCAAATCTCACTCTACCCTTTGATTGCTCTATGGCCTAAAAGAAGTCATTTAGTTCTGTATGCTATTGTTTATTTAACTGTAAAAAGTGGCTAATAATATTGTTTTCCTAATAAGGTTGTTTTGAAGTTAATTTACAAAAAGTGTTTAGAGAAGTGCCTGGCAAGGGAAGCTGGGATGGCTCAGTGGGTTGAGCCCTCACTTTGCAGCCCTGGGGTTGAAGGATCAAGTCCTGGACCCAGCCCATGCGGACCTATGTGCTGAACTGGGGTGTGGTCCCAGTTTGGTTCTTGCTGGAGTGAGCTTCCCATGTAGGAGACCCCTGGTTTGGCTCCCGGCTCACAGAAATGTGCCTCCCATGCAGGAGGCCCCTGGCCTGGTTCCGGCCCTGCATGGCCCCTGCCCACCTGCATGGAACGAAACCATGTCAAAAACCGATGACTTATAAGTATGAAGACTGCTCTGGGCTCTCCCCCTTCTCTCTATCTCTGTCTCTCTGTCTCTCTCTGTGTAAAAAACAGTTAAAAATAAAATAAAATCTTTAGAAAAGTGCCTGGCATAGAGTGAGTATTGTAACACTTGTTAGATTTTGCTATAAGGAATGTTAGCTATTATTATTACAGTGACATAACCATCTGTAGTAGAAGGCTGTTTAGAATAGCCAAATATCTCTTTCTCTTTGCTTTGGCAGGGTCTCTTGAATTTTCTCTGGGAACCATGCCTCCTACATTGTGTGTGAAATTGTTTGGACTCTCAAACATGGCAGTAGTACCGCCCTTAGACCGAAGTGGGACTCCTGAACTTTGGAGTCCTTTATGTTGCCTAGGACTAGTCAACATGGAGATGTCATTCAGGTAAGGTGTCCCAGCCTACACCAAGATCCACGTGGTCTTAATTTATTTTTCTCTGGAGGCACTCCCTAGTCATCTTCTACCCCATATAGGGTGTAGACTGCATGCCATAGGAGTTCTGGAACTGTGACTATGTGATTGTCCCAGAGGTTCATAGTTAGGGTCAGATTTCAGGAAAGCAATTCGGTAAGTGGCATGCTCCTGCTGACCGTCATGATGTTTCCTGATTACATGAGATTTATCCCCAGGATAGTGCTTACATTCTGATTTGGGTGATGTTTATTCATGTTGAACATGAGATGAATTCAGGGATGGTCTACAGGCAGTGTACAACTAACCATTGGGCAGGAGCCACTGGTGTCATTACTTGTTCTGGATATGGTGCTACCTCTGGTCAACATTGCTGGAGGACAGTACTCGTGGTGGAAGAAGTCTTTGATCCTATGTGCATTTCATCACTGCCACCCAGCAGGTCCCACAATATTCCCCTTAGGTTCTGTGACACAATTCATACAGTCCTTTGAGAGTAGCCACTGCTATGTGTTCTGAGTGTTTTTAAGACTGTTGCTCCCCACTGCCAACAGGTCAATATAATTAAAGTTCTGTATTACCTCTAATCTTTCAAATGTAGTGAAAGATATAAGCCTACTCCAATTGAATTAAAAATTGAACTGGAAGTCTTTGCTTGGATAATAACATAAGAAAAGAAAACAGAAGGCACATTCACTGGGATGAATGAAATAAAACAGTACTTATTTGTAGATAACATGAATCTACAAAGAACCTACCCCCCTCAACCCCTCCACCCCCAAGACCAAAGAAAGAAAATCCCTAGCATTAATAAATGAGTTTAGTAAAGTTATAGGATAAAGTCCAAACACATCAATCAATTGGATATTTATACATGAGCAATGTACATTTGGAAACCAAAATTTAAATTTTACCATTTACAGTAACTGAAAAATAATTAAATACTTTCTGTTAGATGTAAATCTAACAAAAAATACACAGGATCTGTATGGTGAAAACTATAATGCCGATGAAAGTCATCCAAACATTGAAATAAATGAAGGGGCATACTATATTCATAGATTGAAGAATCATCATAGCAAAGGTGTCAGTTCTTCCAAAAATTATTTATAAATTTAACTCAATACCTACAAAATTCCAGCAGGATTTTATTTGGGTAGAAATGATTAAGTTGATTCTAAACTTTATATGTAAATGCAAATGAAATAGAATAGCTAAAAACAATTTTGAAAAGAATACATTTACTCAGTTTTAAGATTTACTTCAAAGCTATGGAAATCAAGACTGTGGTATTGCTAAAGAGATAGACGTATAGCTCAACAAAACAGAATAAAGAGCCCATAAATAGTTCCACATGAATACTGATATTTTATTTTTGACCAGGCTGCAAAAGATAATTCAATGAAGATCCTTTTTAACAAATGATATTAGAACAATTAGATATCCAATAAAACAAAAAAAAACCAAGGGGGGAAAAACAAACAAATCCTTGATTTAACTTTATGCCCATACAAAAATGAACTCAAAATGGATCATTGGTTTAAATGTAAAATATAAAACTAAAACTTATGGAAAAAAACATGGGAGGAAAAAAACCTACATAACTTTGGTGATGAATTATTAGATATGACACCTAAAGCATAATTCATAAAAAAGTTGTTAATTATGCAATAGATACAATTAAGAGAATGAAAAGGTAAGCTATAGACAAAGAAATATTTGCAAACCACGGATCTCACAATAAATTTTAATCAGAATTATTAATAACTTTCATAATTAAAAAATAAGAAAACAAAAAACCCATTTTAAAAAAGAGCTAATGACATGAATATATACTTCTCCAAAGAGAATAACAAGTAACCACATGAAAAAGCATTTAAAGTCAGTCATTGCAAATTAAAGTCATGATGATATACTACTGCACATCTCATAGAAAGGCTAAACCAAAACATCCAACACCAAGAACTGACAAGGAATGTACAGGAACTGGAACTCTTCATAGATTGCTTGTGGGCATGAAAACTGGTACAACTGCTCTGGAAAAACAGTTTAGCATATTTAAGTAAAGATAACTTGTGGGTCCACCAATTCTACTCTTGGGAAAATACTTTAGAAAATGAAAATATATGTTTATGCAAAAAACTCTATGTGGATGTTTCTAGCAGCTCTCTTAATAACTGACCCAAACTGAAAACAAACCAAATGTCCTTGAATAGGTGAATGAATAAACAAACTGAATAGACAAACTTAGGTGCAACCACACAATGGAATACAATGCAGACTCAATACAACAAAACAGTATTATGATACATGCAACTCTCATGAGTCTCAAAGGTGTGGTGAGTGAAAGAATCTGGTCTCCACTGGTTACTACTGTATGATACACTTATATACATTCTCCAAGTGGTAAAACTGTAAGTATGGAGACTATGTAAGTGGGTTATGATTGGGAAAACACGGTGAATATAAAGAGATAGCTTAAGGGAGTTTGTTTTGGAGTAATTTAAATTTCTGTGTACTGATTATCATGGTAAATACATAGACCTCTATATGTTAAAATTCACAGAACTGTGTACCATCATCAAGTCATTTATTTTGCTATAACTTTTATAAATGAAATAAACACATCGTTAAGTAAATGAAAAGACAAGGCATAAAATGAGAGAGAACATTTTCAAAACACATGTCTAATAAAGAATGTGTCTAACAGAGACCTATGGACACACTCAATAACTTGGTGATTGCCTGAGGGAAGGGGAGGAGGGGGGAGGGAGAGAGGGAGGGGAAGCGGGATAGGACACCAGCATTATGGACATACTCAATGGTTTGGTGGTTACCTGGAGAAGGGGGAGAGTTGTGGGGGGAGGTGGGAGTGGGCACTAGATATAAGGTGATGGAAGGGGAACTGATACTGAGTGATGAGCACATAATACGATGCATGAATGATGTGATGTGGACTTGTACATCTATAAACTACCTAATTGTTACCAACCAATGTAACCTCATTTAACTTAACAATAAATTAAAAAAAAAAAGAAAAAAGAAAAAAGAATGTGTCTAAAATATGTCTGAAAGAATTCTCTCAAAATTCTATGATTTGGAATTATTTAACCCAATTAAAAAATAAGGTGGAGCAGTGTTTCAGCAAAGAACACAAATATGCTCATGAAAAGGTACTCAGCATCATTCATCATGCTTTAAATGTAACCACAGTAAGAAATCACTTGGGCAGCCAGGATGGCTCAGCAGGTGAAGGGCTCGTTTTGCAGCCCTGGAGACCGAGGATTGAATCCTGGCCCTGGCCCATGTGGACCCATATGCTGAGCTTGGGTGTGCTTCCCATGTGGAAGGCCCCCAATTTGGTGTGCAGCCCCTCCCTACCTGTGTAGAATGGAACTGTGTTGAAAACTGATGACCTACAACTATGGAGACTGCTCTGGGCCCTCCCCCTTCTCTCTGTCTCTCTCTGTCTCTGTCAAAAACAATAAAATAAAAATCTTAAAAAAAAGAAAAAGAAATCACTGCTCATCTATTTGAATGGCTTTTTAAAAAGCTGACAATGTCAGGTACTTGTGAGCTCTCAGAGAATCTAGACCTCTCCCACATTGCTGGTAGGGATGTAAATGCTATAGCCACTCTGGAAAACAGGTTTATATATTTTTATAAAGTTAAATTATACTAATCAATATGACCCAGAAATTCTATTCCTATGTTTTTATCTGAAAAGAGAAAAAAAGGTTTGCACAAACACTTGGACATCAATGTTTTTGGCAGCTATATTCATAATCACCCAATATTTCAGCTGGTGAATAGATAAACTTGGGCACACTTTTACAATTGGATGCTATTCAGCAATAAAAAAGGAACATACTACTGATACAAGTGATGATATAAGTGAATCTCAAATGCATTATGCCAAATTGTAGAAGCCAGAGTCAAAGGGCTACATTCTATATAATTGCATTTACTTGACATTCTGGAAGAAGAAAAAAATATAGTGGGAAAGAAACAGTGCTTGCCAGTGACAAAGGAGTGAGGAAAATGATTGATTATAAAGGGGCATGAGGGGACGTTATAGTGTGATGGAAAGCTCTGTGTCATGATTGCACTGATAGTTATAGAGACACGTATTCATTAAGGTTCATAGGACTGTGCACTGAAGAGGGTAAGTATTCTAGATATACATAATGCCTCAATAAACTGAGTTAAAATATGAGGCTACAGAGGTGGTAGAATATCCAGAATTAATGTAATTGTGTGATGGATGTTTGGGGACTTGTTTTACTATTTTCTATGTTTTTGTATACATTTGGAAAGTAAGAGCAAACAAAAATCAAGAAGACTAACACCTACTGCTAGCAGGAATTTGGGCGAAAAGATGCTCATACATTACTGGTGAACATATAAATTGCCATGGAATTTTTTTTGAAAGCAATCTTGTAACAGCTGTTAAAACTTGAAACTACCTAAGTCCTTTGTCCCAGAAGGCCCATTATTTGAATCTCTCCCATAAAAATAAGAGCTGCAGGTTTTTAAAGGTATATGCACAAGGACGTGTACTACAGCATTGTACTGAGTGGCAAGCACCTGAACACAAGTGTTGTCTATAAAGGGATCACTCCTCAAATACTCCCTTCTGATATTCCTTTATAGCAGTGGTGTCCAACCTTTTGGCTTCACTGGGCCACGCTGGAAGAAGAATTCTGTTGGACCACACATAAAATACACTAACACCAATGATAGCAGATGAACTAAAGAAGGAAAAAAAGGTGTCAAAAATATTTCATAATGTCTTAAGATTTGTGTTGGGCTGCAGGTTAGACATACTTGTTCTAGTTTCCCATTGTCCCAATGGCACAATGGCTTAATGACAGAACAGCTACTCTTTGAACTATTACGTAGATCCTAAAAACTAATGAATTAGAGTATTAGTTTACAAATCTAATAAATGATGGAGTACGAGGTATGATAAAAAAATACAGTGAATGTTTAAATTAAAAAAATATTCATTGCAGTAAAGGACACATTGCCATTAACTACCTTCAATATCCTCCCCTTGCTTTGAACACACTTATCCCACCGTTCTTGCCACTTTCTGAAGCAGTCTGGAAGTCGTCTTTTGTGAGTGTCCTTAGTTGCACTGTTGTGGCTGCCTTGATGTCCTGAATTAACTCAAATGTTTACCTTTCATGCTCATTTTTACTTTGGAGAAGAGCCAGAAGTTGCACGGTGCCAGATCCAGTGAATAAGGGGGATGTTTTTATTTGACAGAAATTTATGCTAATGTGCTGTTCGTGATCCATGATTTATGGCACACTTTAAAATACACTTTCTCTCAACTGTACTTGTAGCTCCCAACTGACTGATTGCACCAATTAAGTTGAAACTTGTCACATGTGTTACTAAGGTTTGACACGCTGCTTCCCTTATCAGCGACCCCTGACTTTCTATTGCATGGCGCTTGGCAGCAGCACTCACCCTCTTTTCTTTTTAATCACATGTCATAGTGTTTCAAACCTAACTCTGCCTGATCCTAATATCTGTATACTTAACCTTTGTGGGCTACTATGTTTTTTATTTTTCCTATTTTTCTTTGGTGTGGGGGTATATACTTCCTAGCTTTCACCTTACCTCATTTATGGTGCCAAGGGCTAAGGAGCTAAACTTAGGGATTGAGACTAGAATAAAAGGCCACTGTGATAGCTGGGCCTTTTTTTCTCCTGGGAAGACACAGTTTTCATTGCTCATTTGGGCAACACCATCTCACTGGCACATTGCAGTGAGAATGAGAACTAAGTCCCGGATGCTGCTGCTGTACCCACCCTCGTCCCCCATGCCTCCCCGGGTGTCTTGTGACTGTGAATGCAGTCCCTTAGAAATCCTGGTGCTCATCCATCTCTCTCTCTGTCCTTGTGCTCTGTGACATGAGAAACCAATGGCTTTACTATCAAGGGTGAAGATAAGTGAGGGGTCTGTGGTTTGGGAGACAAGTCTGGTGTGAGGAGGGTTGTGTTCTTGCCTCAGGAGAGTGTTCAGATGGAGACCTGTTCAACTGCATCCTCCTGGTTCCATTGCTAAAAGTAGGAAGACGAATTGGTGCTGTTGGAAGCCACCATACTGAGAACTCTTCCACTTGGGGAGGGCATGAGGGTGGCTTTTGGGGAGCAGATCTTTTTATTTTTTTCTTGATATTGGTGCTGGCTACATGAATGTGCAGTTTGTGAAGATTCATTAAATTGTACACTATGATTTTAGCATATTTCTTATGTATGTGTTATACTTCAATAAAAGGGGATATATTAAACAGGATAAAAAGTAATGGTTACTATAAAAATGACCATGGAGTCTCAATGGCGTAACATAATCACACTGCATTTCTTACTCATATTTCTGAAACTGTTGCTGTCAGGGATTATTCCTGAGTAGCTCTTCTCTAAGCACCGACTCAAGGATCCAGGCTCCTTCTCTCTTTGGACATGGCTGTCCTCAGCATATGGTTTTCTGTGGAAAATGGGTGATATTGAAATATCATGAGTGGGTGGATTTTTAGGGGCTAGGCTTGGGAATAATAAATATCACTCTCTCACATTCTATTGGATAAAAGTAATCAAATGACTTCACTTAGAGGTAAGCAAATTTAGTCTTCCATTTTCCACCAGGGAAATAATATGATTTGATAAACATATAACATTATTCTGTCTTGCATAGACTCTATTTTAAAAAATATAATGTAATCTATTTGGAAGGAGCAAGCTCAATATTTGAAATAAGAATAAACAGAAAGTGACTAAGTTGTTTGAGAAGACTTCATGGAGAAAGCAGAACTTTAATTGTTCCCTGACAGATGAGGGTGGTTTGGACAGGTGGAGGGACAAGGGCAAGACTTGGATCTGGGGACCCTTGGCATATTCTAGATGTACCAACACGAAGAACAGCATGGGAGCATCAGTACTATATAGCTACTGATGTTACTTGTCCCCCCTTTTCCAGAGGACCCCTTGGAATAAAGGTTAAATAAAAAAAAATTGGGATTCAAAAGTTAGGGTTGCCTCTGTAATATGTATGTGCTAGCTTTAGAGAAACATTTTCCCCTATCAGAAATGTAACCATCTTTTGTATGACCTCGTTTCAGATAAGAGGGTTTACTGATCTAGTTTAAGAGTATTTTGCTACAGACCTCCCTTCTCCCCAAATATTTTCTGGCCACTTCAGCATGTCCTGTGTTCTTTCCCTCTGTTTTGACTAAGTTTCTCTGTATTTTGCATATGTCATAGGCTTGCCTTCTTTTCTAGGCTATACTCTTTGAAAATAGTTTTGTCCCTCAGCACTAAGCAGTGTGGGAGTCATAATAGTTGTAAAAAAAACTAAGATAATTTGATTCTTTGATTCATTGGATCTTGGAAAGTATCCGACATTATAGTGTTTTTCCTCTTAACTTCTCTTCTCAGACTTTTACATAAGAACAACAAAACAAATCCTTTTCATCTTTGCAGTTAGTAAGTGAGGGAGCAAGAGGCGAGGTAGGTGGTGATGCTTATAATCATGTAGCTACATTGGTTTCCCAGCTTGTGAAGCAGGGTGCAGAGCTGAATTTTATGGAATAATAGAAGCCTCTTTTTTTTTATATGGGCACAAGTAATGCGCTGAATGTTTTGTGCTCCAATGCATTATTCATTTAGTTTTACAAGCTGGAGCCATGCATGCCTATTTGTGCATTCAAGATGGGCTTCAAATTTTAGTACTATCACTTTCAAGACAAGATAATTTGGTACCACTGCGCTTATCAACTGGGATTTTCTTTGCCAAGTTGGAATCATAGATGAGCAAAGAAATCACAATAAAATGTCATGTAAAATCCAATATATATCCAATTGGGAGCTTCCAATAAAGCAATAAATTGATCTTTACATTGAACTGGCATCAGAGGTTCATTGATGATTCTGTTAAATACATCAATTGAATGAGAGAAAAATAAACCAAACTAATTTTTACTTTGTGATATGAAACATGATCTTTCTAAGGATAGGAATACTTTGGTTTTCATTCCCATTATCTTCAAATTATTGCATCACAAGGCATCTTGGCAACAACAATAATCAATGATGAAGGATAATGTTTTCCTTGCTACATCAGCCCTATGCCTCACTAATGTCCTTTGTCCTGAGTTCTGAGGCCAGGTTCTGAAAAATCTGTTGTATTTGTCAGGTACTTCCATAATTGAGAGCACAGTATTTGTAAATAAGGTCAGGCTCTTCTATCCGTCAAGGACAAAAAGCCCAGGGAAGGGTTTTAAGGTGTTAAATGAAGACATTCTTGATTTTTCAAACAACAAAAAGATGAGTTGTTGTCCCAGCCCAAGCACATGGGACTAAGCACAAGCCTGACATGTTTTGTTGGAGCCTTAGAAATTCAAACTCTCTCAGTTTCCAGTTTGCTCAAGTTTCCAAGACAAAGTTTATTTGAAAACTTCTCTTCTCACTGTTCCTTACTTTGGTCAGATATTAATTTATCAGCTAATACATTTAAAGTCATTCCTTAGTTGTTCTGCAGCTACCCAAGGTCCTCAGCAGTTCTTTTTGCAGTCTCCCCATTTTGTCTTTTAAGAAAGCCTGGTCACCTCCACATTGTTGCTGCCAAAAGTCTTCATTAGTTTTGTTTTCTGGCAGGCCTTCCAAGATGCTGGTGATAATCCCATCAGTTTCAGAATGTGGATAGCTGACAAAGTTCTTCAGTTTGGGATCCACCTTCTCTTTCTGGATAAGTCTACTATTGGCTGGAGAATGAATGAGTTGGTTGGCTTCAAAGTCAAGGTCAAGAGGAACACAGGTATGAAGATTAGATATATGTGGAAGAAGATGATGAAACAAAGAAGGAAGACAGATATAATATTTCCTGAGGTTGAATAACTGAATTGGAGAATTTAATATTTTATGCCCCCCCAAAACAAAAACAAGACTGTTAGGGATTTAGGCATAAAGGAAATGTCAAAATATTGAGGCTTACCTAAGAATGTTTTGTCTTCAGCAATGGTGAAGATGATGAAAATGATGGTGATGATAATTGACATTTATTGAGTGGTTATTGTATATTATAGAAGGCACAGTTTTATATTGCTTCATATAGTTTTT
>PVKE010022842.1:0-25217 GCA_004027555.1 Craseonycteris thonglongyai
GGAGATGACAGTCTATTGTCTCCCTATTCTTCCAGTTATGTATTTATGGACTCCAAATATCACTTATTTATGTCAACAGCAGTCTCCTTATCAGCAGTGGAACTGAGTTGGAACAGCTCACACCTACACTTTTCAGCATTTTTAGCAACAATCTAATCTTAGGCACCGTTGTACTCTTGGGTTGTTTCCCTGGCATCAGTATTTATGGATTATGTTTCTTTTTCTATAAATAGAAGAATTCCCAGTAGAGTTGTCTCCATCCTCTCTATCTTGAACTCACATGTGTACACACACACACACACACACACAGCAGATCTCTGGCTAGGATCAGAACAAAATCATGACTCAAATAGAATAGAATTTATTGTTTTACAGGCAGAGTACTCATAGAATTTTGGCTTTATTTGACCTATTACTTTGTATGTTTTTGGCAGTATTCACATTGCGGTGTGTCTCTGTATAGAAATCCTTAAGTCGTTTGCCTTTGAAAAGAGTTTCTTTATGTTCCTTTTAAGAAGGCAGGTATACAGAGAAGACAGGTGGAAATATAGATGGGGGACAGAAAAGATAACCAGTTTTATATTTAAAGAAAAATTTGGAGGTTTGGTAATTTTTATGAGCTAGACAAATTGCTGGAAGGGCTGTAATTTAAACTATTTAAAATCTCAGTAAGTGTCTGGATAAACACTAGTACACAGTAAAATTTTAAACACACATTTTATATTTTAGCATGTTTATGTTGTATAAATATAGTAGAAAGAAACCAAGATGAATTAGACTTTAACCCCAAGTTTGTTCCTTATGTATCAGAACTTATAAAAGTTAAAGAAAACAAAACAAAACAAAAAACTTGGACTCAGCTTCCTCGTCTAAAAACAAGGTAAGCTCAGATGCACTCATATTCAGATAGTATTATTATATGCCTGTTTCTCAATTTCTCTTTATAAATTATTTATCTAATTGTTCTTTTCATTAGTGTCCATCAGTTATCAAATCTAAACCTGGAAAGTTTAAAAAATTTTGCTTGGCTTGTTTCCTGTTTTCTCCTCAAACTGTTTTTTATAATTCTTGAACATCTTTTGAGATAGGCTGAAAACCTACTAAGAAATCAGTCTTTAGGTTGGGATTAGCAGTATGATTTTTGAGAATTGTAGAATTATAAGGCTACAAGAGACCAAAGGAATTACTTAGCTCAGTCATCCCTTCCCCAGGACACTTGACCAACTTGCTAAACTTTAATTTGTTCAATCACTGCATATTGAGAGCGTCCAATTTCCCAGGCACTGTGCCAGGCACTGGCTGTTCACAGCATCTTCGTATAGGGTGTTCCTGCATTGCCACTCCACCCGTTAAGAGAAGCTCCCAAAGCAGCGATCCAGACCCACTTCTGAAAACTGCTGGGATGCTAGGCTCTTTGTTCCCATGCCCCTATTTAAACTCTCTGGTGTTTTACTGAATGGATCTCCCTTTAGAGTCCAGATTGTGAGCCTGCCTCCTCATCTAATCCTTTTCGATCCAAAAATTAGGATAAGTTTCTTACAGGACTGTATGTCCTTTGCCACTCACTGGAACTTCAGCTTGACAGTGTTTCTCCAGTTGTTGGTGGCTCAACCATCTGTTCCCTCTTAACAAGGATTTGAGTTTTTTAAATCTATTCAGTCTGCTCTTTCTATCTTAGACGCGACACAGGATGATCGCGCCTAGCCTGTTGCCCAGTGCTTCTTCTGCTGTCCTACTAGAGTTCATTTCTCACAGACGACAAGTCTAGCTCAATTCCTTTGTAAAAAGTCTGGCTGCCAACCTCAAGGGCTGGCTCTATTCCAACCCCTTGTCACTGAAGAGCTTCTCCTGTCACTCACGGTTCAGTAGAGCAGAAGTTACCACCAAGCCCTAAAGGATAATTGATGGCATTCCAGAGAAGGTGCCAACTCTTTCTTCCAGACAGCCCTTCAGCTTATCTAGGGGGACCCAGCCTTCCTGGACTCCCCCAGATCAGGCTTATTTCTCGTGTTCCCCATTGTACTTGGTTGGCTTACTCAGAGTGGGGAAAGTCCCAAGAATTTTAGCTGCTTCTTGGGTTGTTTGCTTGAAAAAAGGATCAGAACAGCAACTCCAGGGAAGTGATAATTATATAATAATAAGAATAGTTTTCTCTTATTTAAAAAATACTTTCACATGTCTTGATTCTATTATTTTGGCAATCTTGTAAATTATATGCAAATTATTTTCTTTTCACACTTGCAGAAAATAAGAAAGATAAACTTAAATTTTATTTCCCTACATTTCTCTCCCAAAGGAACTTAATATTTTTCTTGGACTACGGGTCAGTTCATTTTGTTGGTTGGGGAATGATTTTAATAAAGATATGATTGTTCATTTGATTTCCATCTAAGTTCCTTACAAATAAGTTCTTTCTGTTCAGGAAAAGGAAGAATATGTTCCAAAGCTATCTTCCTAACAAATTTGAGTGTCATTAGTGTCTAAGGATTAAAAAAATAATCATCAGGCTTACGCAAATAACCTATAGAATAGGCTTTGTGGGGTCAAGTGAACCATCAGATTGACCATGTCACAAACTCTTCTTGGGTGGTTTATTTTCAATAAGAGTAAAACAGATACCTGACTTTTTATTCAATGTTTATATTTTAATTGTTTTGAATCTACCAAACACCCCATTCTGTAAGTTTTCCTATGCATATTTAACAGCATTTTTACGATAATTCTCTAATAAATAATAGTAAGTTTTAAAATCATAATCCCCAAATGATTCTTCTGATATTCTGGCTTTCTACTTGTCTTGCAAAGATCATGTGAATCTATACTCAAGATTCTTCCAGGCTCCAAGCTTTGTACAGGTGCAGAACAACTACATTATCATGGCAAGTTCATTTTTCGAACTCCTAAAATATGCCCTCAAGTGTTCCTTCTATTAAGCTTCTATAAATTTCAGGCAAACTGGGATTTTTCTAGGTTAGAGTGAAAGTGCTGCTTCGAAAGGTTTATACATTTTGAGTTTTGATAGGCATGGCCAAATTGCCCTCCTAATTCATACCTGTTTACATTCCCTGGTAAGATAGAGAAATGCTTGTGTCATCATACTGTCCCCAACATCTTATTAATGTTTGCCAAACTCATAGGCAAAATGTTTCCTAATTGCTTGAATTTTGATTATTAGTAAGATGAAGCATTTTTCAGATGTTCATTAGTCATTTCTCCTTTTTTTCTGACCTATTTAAGTCATTGCCCTAAGTTTTTGTATTAGAATGTTCATTTTTTTTTCCCTTAAGAACTGCTTCTTAGGAGCTCTTTGTATATAGCTCTTTGTCACATGTGCTATAGATATTCACTAAACATTGTCTTTGGTCTTCTAAGTTTTTATGTTGTTTTGTTCTGCACAAAAGTTTAAAATATTCATAAAATCACCTGTCAATTTTTCCATATTATTTTATACTTAAAGTCATGTTAAGAATTTATTTTTCTGTAAAAAGACTGTAAAAATATTGGCCTATATTTTCTTCTAACACTTCTTTAAGTTTTCTTTAATACATTTAAATTTTTCATTCTTCTGGAGTTGTTTCAGGTTTTGGTATGAAATAAAGATTTATTTTAATTTTCCTCCAGATGAATAATCAGTTATCCCAACAATGTTTCTTGAGTAAACCACTCTTTATCAAAACCACTGTGATAATTTTTTGTCAATTTTGAAGGCTATTTTGGCACATAAAAATTCTGACAAATACTTTTTAATTCTACTGCTATCTTTGTCATTTCTTTTACTAGTTACTTGTTGAATTATTATCTTGGTCAACAACATAGTAGAGTGTTCTATATCTAAGAACCATATCATTAATTTTCTTACTAGAAATAATTAGCCTGGTTCTCTAAGAGATTAATGGGAAGTCTTCCAGAAAAATTTGGCTAAAATACAAACACAAATGTGAAAAGTTTTCATGGAAAATATAATCTGCTTAATACAAAGACTCTTTACCCAAAACTTTGTGGGTGTAAATTTGTTCCATTGTGACAAGCTATCCTAATACCACAAATTTATAGTAAACACCTGCTTATCCCTAAACAATACAGAAACTCAGATTTTTTAATTTCTATCTTATGGGAAGCCAGGGTGGCCCAGTGGGTTAAGCACTTGCCCTGGTGACCGAGGATTGAATCCTGTCCCCAGCCCATGCGGATTCATATGCTAAACTGGGAGTGCTTCCCATGTGGGAGGCCCTCAATTCGGTTCTCTCTCTCTGGTTTGGCCCCTGGCCCCAGGCCTACCTGTGTGAAATGAAACTATGTAGAAGACTGATGATGTACAACTATGGAGACTGCTCTGGGCCCTTCCCCTTCTCTCTTGTCTCTTTCAAAAACAATAAAATAAATCGTTAAAAAAATTGTATCTTATGAGAAAGAAGCAAATGATAAATTATTTTTAAAACTTTAAAGCCTATATTTTAAAAAGCTGTATTTAACACACACAAAACACCAGAGTTTCCAAGGTTTGTGTCCTTCTGGAAATTAAAAACTGACATTTTCACTAAGGACCCAGAGATACCAGGGGGATCTTATAACCCTCCCCAATAAGATTTAACTATCTTCTGCACAGCTTTAGGGGAACATACCGCATTGCTGTTCACATCTTTGCCTTTTATTTATTCAACTCACTGTGCAAGGGGAACTTCTATAACTATGAAATGCCAGGGCACTTTCACGTTTATTAATTCTGATGGATTTTCATTCTCAGCATGTCAGGTACCAGGTTTCCATCTGCCATTGAACAGGAGCCTCTAAGATAATGTGTGGCTTGCTGAGGAGGTGGTGTGCTAAGGGGGCCTCCCCTTCTCACTGGTTTTATGCACTACAGTTGTGGAATTCAGCAAAGCTAGAACCAGCTGTGCATGGGAGAGTTCATTTCAGGCCATGTTATAGATACTTTGCACTATCCTTAGAGGTTTCTAGGTTATTTTCACAACTATTAAGACTGTATATCCATCCAGTCCAGAACTGTGAAGACCTTGACACCCCATGAACATTTTTCTGCTCAAATATAGTTTAGGAGGAAGCCATGATGTGCTTGGGACCAGGGTTTCCTCTTCTCTGTAGCTATGGGTATTCCCTGCCAAAGAACATTCTAAAGAGAAAAAAAAAAAACAACAGGATAATTTGAAAGTTGCAAATAAAATGCTTAGGTTGGGTTAGGTGTGACTTTAAACAAAACTGGGAATTCAGTGACATTTGTCCAGGGGATGCCATTCCTCTACTTTGTCATTCACTCCGGGGTCACACACCTCAACCATTGATAATTCCCTTCAATACCTAGTACCCTCTTATTTCTTCTCATTTATACTTGCTCCCAATGAAAGTACTAAAATCAGAGACTTATACCTGAGTGTGAATGAATATGTCCATTTATTTTTTCTAGGAGGATATTTGCATTTATTTCATTGTAGAATGAATAACATCAGAGGACACACAAATGTAAAAGTATGGTTCTCCCTGTATCCTCAGCACAGCAAGAGATAAACCCTATAATGGGGACCCTGTCCCTGTTTTAAAAATATTAAAGAAATTTACTATATTTTTAGCAAGATGTACATACCTATGAAACATATCAGCAATGATTCATATCGACTTGTGGTTGTGCATGAAATACAAGTGTTTGCAAGTCAAGTTTCTAAGACTCAACATACATAAACTCCCACTTTAAGTCTCAATGCTTATTGCTACAATTTTTGCAAATTAATTAACTAGAGCAAGAAAAGCAAAATAATTTGCTCGAAGTTATACTACTTGTTAATAAAGTAAAGGGTTAGTCAGAAGTAATGCCCTTTTTAAAGTAGTATATTGTTATGTTACAGAATTACACGCTTATGATTTTGTAATAAAAGATTTTGTGTAGATAACCAGCCCATAAAAAAGGGGGCATTACTTCTGCCAGACCCTGTATTATGTGGCCAATTATTATAAAATTGTTTTAATTTTTGTTATGTTATGAATAATTAGTAGTTTTATTATAGAAAAATAACAAAAAGCTTATGTTAGTATTTTGACAAATTATGAAATGCATTTTTATATATTACTGTTATTTCTCTCATAGCTACAATCACCAGCCTATGTGTGTGAGCATCAGGCTTAAATTAATGGATAGCACGGAAAAGCCAAAGTCATCAATTCTCCCACCTTGACCTTCTTTCTGTGCCTCCTTTAGTAACTTCCCATTATTTAGTCTCTAGCATGAGTGGCTTATATATGATATCAGGTTTACATAAATGGATTTTTCATAAAAAAACGAATACAAGGGAAAAGAAAAATTACACATTTTCAAGGTCTGTCAGTCAAAAAATATAGAGTGCTACTTTGTATTTATTTGGGGAAAGCAGCAGAGGGAATGGTTATGAGGTTTTATTTTGGGGGGTTTAGAGTCCAGGAAAAGAAACTGGGAAGTACTTCCCAAATGTACACCGGTTCAGTCAAAGCTTTAACAAGTTCATCCTAAAGTGAAGATAAACTTAATTCTTTCAGGTGTATTTTTATGTTAAGAGATTTCTAAGACTAATATAGTACCAATTAGTGGAAGCCTTAAGGTTGACATTTTTATCACATATCCTTGGTGGAGCTTTCTCTATTCTGGTCAATCTACCTCCCAGGTATATCTGAAGAATAAGGGTTGCTGTATTATAATCAATAGAGAGAAGGGTGTACTTTGAGTCCAGAAGCCTGAAGTTTGAGATGCAGCAAATCACCTCCATTTACATAGTTACCTAGAGATTAAACTTTGTTGTCTCTGCTCATTCTTTTTCCATTCTCTGTTCCTTTATTTTTAACCATCTGCAGGAAATGGGATATTGAAACCGGAGTCTTCCCCATGGGGAGGCAAAAGTAATCTCCGATTAACAGGTAATAGCATTTATAGTAGTAATACACCTTCTACGGAATCAAACCACAGCTATTGGGCTTACCTGGTGATTCCTCTCTTCATATCATGGCCTGAGGGAGCCCTTTCTCCAGCGTCCTTGTAGCCCAATCACTTCTTATGCTGTGTGGAAAGAGCCTTCATACCTGAACCACAGCTACTCTCGGGCTTGCCTACAGGTCCACTGATTCAGGAGCAACTGCCGGTGCACGTTGCTGACCTTGCAGGCCAACAAGCCCAGGACACACCCACTTCAAGAAGGAAAAGAGAAATACTTTTCTGCTGACTGTCCCTCCCTCTTCAAGCCAGTGTCAACCTGGTGAAAAGAAGCAGCTCGGAGCCCAAGACCAGATGATTCTCCCGTCAGACACTGACAGATATCTGAAACCACAGAAGGAAAATGCTCAAGGGGAATGTGGAGCACTTCTGTCCTGATCAGTTTTCTGTGAAACGCCTCTCTGTTGAGCTTTCAGGTAAACAGACCCTCATGCTACCCGGGGTCATACCCCATAAAGCGAAAGGAATGCAGCCCTTCATCTGTAATTCCAATGAGGAGAGATAGGTAATTCCAGTGAGGTGAGGGAACAGGAAAATACTATTTTTCCTTTTCTGACTTTCTCAGTCAAGGCTGAAAAATCAATTTGTCACTTTCCCAGGAAAAGGAACCTTGCACTTCTTGGTGAGGTTAAGGCCGGCAAAAGAGAACAACAGTGAGCCAGTGTGCAGAGGGTGACTATTTCCAGTATATTCTTTGTTCTTAGAAAACCTAGTGCTAGACCTTATTAACTTCTTTAATAAAGTTTTCTTTCTAAGGAGTTATCCAATTGGAAAATTAACACGCCATATTTGCAAATGACTTGAGATGGGGCTTATAATGCTAATGTATAAGATAAAATTATATTAGAATAGAAATAAACACGAACCGTAAAATTTCTATGTAAACTACATGAACAATAAAAGTAGAGAGTCAATTAAGAAAAAGAATGCAAGTAAAATCCCATTAGGTTTCTACACTGTTTTAGAAATTTGAAACTTAACTCTAGGAATGGAACTTCTAGCAGTGAAAGAAAAGGGGAAGCTAATCAGATACATTGTTGTTATCAGAAAAGAGGAAACATCATCTCTCAAGAAGGAGAAGAAAGTACTCTGAGCACTAAATTCTAAGGGAAATATCTTTTTTATATATATATTTTTTATTTATTTATTTATTTTTGACAGAGAGGAGAAAGAGAGAGAGAGAGAGAGAGAGAGAGAGAGAGAGAGAGAGAGAGAGAGAGAGAGAGAGAGGAAATATCTTTTGTAGGGTGAACAACACTGCTGATAAGATTAGATCCCATAATTGCATGCTGAAGACCTTTAATGCCAAGCAGCCTTGAATACAATGACACCTTCTTGTTCCCAACACCAGCCATTTGGCCTGTGTTGTAACTCTTCATGGAAAGGTTTGCATCTGGTCCAGTTGTCAAGAGAACAAAGCCCACTTGACAACCTTTAATTATTAAAGGGCATCACCCATTGAGTCTTTATGCCCACCAGCCAGGACAGAATAGAATTGATCTCATAATTTATTCATCAATTCCATTCTCTAAATGTGCTTTTTCTGCTAGGTTTTACCTGTTTTCAAGATCCACAAATTGTAAGTGGAGACCAAATTTCTCTTTAACACCAAGTGTCAAGGGTTTCTAGAAATACATACTCTCATTCAGTTGATCCAGTGTCTAAAATCATAGGATTAGATGCCATCTTTTTGGTTCAGTGCTTCTCTTTTTACGTCGTCTCTTTAAAATGCAGGTTCTTTCAGGAGCACAGAAGTTACTGACACCTTATAAAATGGGACGAATGATCTACTAATTACTTATGAAGAGAAGTAGCTATGGAAGTGGATGTGGGCAAAGGGGAGGAGTCCAGCAGTCATGGAAGGGCAGACAAAATGGCCCATCAGGGTGGAGCTTAAAGTGATGAGGGCTTGAAGCTTAAGACAGAAGCTCTGTGCCTCACCTTCAACTCATTGTGTCGTGAAGCCCAGCAACATCCTGAGTACTGGCAGATCACCCTCAGAACCAAAGAGATGACTACAGTTTCTTACAGTTTCATTGTAGCAGACTCCAGAAAATTCAGCAACCAGTAGACATCAATGCTTTCATGAGTACATTGGTTGGGGGGATCATATGAATGCATTTAATAGTTTGCTAACTCCATATTTATCAGAAGGAGGTCACCGTATGCCCAATAGTTAGGTTGTTTCACAAAGAGAGTGTGCTTTGGAATCACTGGTGACTCCAATAAGCCGCTTTCTTACCATTTCTAGTTTCCTCCTAATAATCTCTTAATGCATGCCATGCTGGAATTCTTTCTACTGCCTGGTTGGGTTATGGGGCTCCCCAGTCCCTGCAGAGGACAGGGAGCAAAGGAAAGCACAGGTTTGAGCACTGTGGCAGCATTGTGACATATTGTTATGAGCCCCCAAATGAGCTAAGCTTCTGTGAAGGCAGAGCTGAGGAAGTGTTGCTCTTCTAACGTGACAGCAATGCTTCTGCTGCAGAATCTCACACATACTAGCCTGTGAAGCAGGGGCCTGGTGCTCACTGCAGCGTCTGAAAGCAGCCAAACAAATGTGTCTGGGCCTCTCCAGTCTCCTTTACTTCTCTTTCTCTGGTGATGTAGACCTCAGGGCTTCCTTGGCAAGGCCAGGCCCAGCATCCTACGATGCCATAGAAAAACAAGAAGGGAAGCTTCGGGCAGAGAATGAGCTCCAAGTCTTCTAACTTTATCTGTCTGGGTTGGATTCCTGAACAGGCTGATTGTTGATTTCCCAGCAAACAGCAACAAACAGCAACAAACCTGAGGCCCAGGAGAAAGGAAAAGGCAAGCATAAATATGTTATTGGAACTAGTTATCTAAATCTTGTGTCAGCCAACATTCCCTAGAGAATACTGGGTGTGAGACAAAATCTGAATTAGACACTTCAGCAGGTGACCTGGGGAGGACATGAACCCTCCCAGAGCAGAGGGACTCTGGATGGCAGTGTCCACCCATCAGAAATGCTGTATAGCCATTGAACTTGGTCTTAAGAGAAGCTGTACTCCAAGGGCTGAAAAACATATGGCTGCCTTGAGTGATATAGTGATTCGAGGGTGCGATAGGCCCTGAACTATTTCAGGTGCTTTATTCCATTATTGTGAAAGGGTTAAGTGCAATAAAAAAATATTTCAAGTATGATTTTTAAGAAACTTGAAATGAGGAGTAAAGAGGGGGAAATTGAGTATAAAATTTAAATTTCAGTGAGATGGTTTTCTTTAATATGATAAAATGTAATCAAAGCTGATGTAGTCTCTTAAAACTCAGAGCTAGGTCTTATAAGGAGGTAGATGGGGAATTGTTTGAGGACAAAGCTTGATCAATGTGAGTAAGAAGCTCTTTTGCAGGAAGCAATTGTATTACATAATAATGTTATTGCTATTTAGCATTAAAATAAAGGACATCCAAGTAAACAAAGGGGGAGTTCACAAAACAGTAGGAAATCTTTTCCTATCCACATCAGAGACAAAAACAACCTATAAACATGGCAGCTGGCCTGGACAGCAAATTAGAGGAAGAGATAAAGAGTTAAGCACTTAGTGTCAGATCACATTTACTGAGAATTACTATGTTCCAAATGCTGTTCTGAGCAGTTTCCACATGCTTTTATACCCCAGCAACCTGTGAGACAGCTCTCACTCTATCATCCCCATTTTACAGATGAGGAAATAGAGACACAAGGCAGCTGAGTAAATGATGGGCCAACGTACCAACACAGCCTGATTTCAATGTTTGTTTCCTTAACCCATACTGCATCTCAAAGGCAGATGAAAAATAGAGAATTATCCAACCCGGCAAAATAACCAAAGAAGAGGCAAAGACAAGGCTATGTCTCTGGTAATAATAAGACGTAGCACTCATTTCGTTTAAACCTTTGATGATAAATCAGAGAGCTCCCAAAACCTATGAAATCCACGTTTCCATTTCATTCAACAAGTAAGCTTCAAATAACACTAAATTCAGGGCCCTGGCTAACTTTCACAGAGCCAGGCAGGATTTCATCCATTGCCTTTAATCAGTTCAGAAGGTACAACATTTAAACGTCAAAGGTAAAACCAAGAAGAGAAAATTATGGGCTGTAAAAGTAGTAAGCTTTTTTTTTCTTTTTTTTTTTCACTCTTCCTATCTTTAAAAAGAAAATTATACAGCACCAAATAGCCCCCTCTCCAAGCTCAGCAGACCTACGGTAACGCAAAAGTCACAACCACAGGCAAGGAAACACATCCCCCACAATGGTAAGATGCACAGGAACTCTCAGGGCAGCCTCAGGGGAGAAGGTCAGTCTGATAATATCTTACAAGAATCCTGCTTTCACTACACAATTTCTAGTGTCCCAGACCCTTAACAACAATATGTATTTCTCCACCATCAGCCTAAAGCAGCAGCGAAAAGTAATGCAAACAAGATTTCTGGAGGACAGTCATGAGTCTGCTGGATTAGAGGCTGTCAGAGCCCCAAGAGTGCGTTCTTGTGAAGGAGATGCTTTCCCAGGACGAAATGAATCTGATTCTGTCCCTGGGCACCTTTCCTTTGACATTGTCGCTGTACCCAGCTTAATCATCAGGACAAAGCATGTGAAGACTTGGCCTGAGATTAAGACATTCTTTATACTTTTTTTTTTCAAACCACAGTTAACAGCACCACCCCCCACCCCACCCCACCCCCGCCAGCTTCAGGAAGTCCTTTAAGCAAAGAGAGACATCTAGTGGCCAAGACTCACAACATGGAAGAGGCCAACTGTTCACAAAATCACTGTTGGGTACAATGGTTTCACTGCCATCAGGATATACTGGGGGATATGAAAGGAGACAGGAAAAGAGGGGAATGGGGAATGGTCTGAACCAGGTGACTTCTGAGATGCTGAAGGGCTTTGTCCATATGTTTGGTAGGTATTCAACTTGCAATGGAGTGCATTCATTCAGCCATTTATTCATTCAACAAACATTCATATTCAATATCTACTAGGTACAAGATACTGTGCTAAGCCATGGGGGCCTCAAACACTATAAATATGAGTAGTGCTTTCAAATATCATATATCTTAATACTCATAGAAAGACTAGGCTATCAAAATCAATTAAAATACATTATAATGAACACTGCCACGCCATGGTATAGCAACCCATAGAAAGGCATGTATAAGTGAATCTTTGAGAATAAGAAGAAATGTCTAAACCACAGGTCTCAAACTGGCACCTTGTAAAGCCCATCTGGCCTGCATATGTGTTTTTCTTGGCCCATGCAGTGTTTTTTAAACTCTGAATTAGTTGCTAACATTTAAGCATCAGGGGATTTCACATAAAAATCCAGATTTCAGCTTCTTTTGGAAAATGGGAAGATCTGACAACATAGTTTCTGTCCTGCAGGGTGATATTTAACTGGAACTGAGTAGAGGCTGCCTGACTTCTTGTTATTATTGTTATTATTTTCCATGACAGCCCAAAATTTACTTACGTAAGTGAATTTTTGGTAGATTTCACATGAATGGGGTACAAAACTCAAAATTACAAAAATATATTCATTGAAAAATTAGGGGAAGTCAGGATTGTACAGCTGAGTAAGTGCTCACTTTGCAGCCCCAGGGTCTGAGGATCGAGTCCTGGCCCCGGCCCATGCAGACCCATATGCTGAACTGGGGTGCACTTCCCATGCGGGAGGCCCCCAGTTCGGTTCTCACCAAGGCTAACTTCCCATGTATGAGAGGCCCCCAGTTTGGCCTCCAGCTCACAGGGGCATGCATCCCATCGGGGAGGCCCCTGGGCCAGTTCCCACCCTGTGTGATCCCCACCCACCTGTGTGAAACAAAACCATGTCAAAAACTGATGACATAAACTATGGAGGCTGCTGTCCCCCTTCTCTCTCTCTCTCTCTCTCTCTCTCTCTCTCTCTCTGTCAAGACAATAAAATAAATCTTTAAAAGAAAAATTAGTCTCCTACTACTTTTGTTCTTCAGCTAACAAATCATAATCTACAAAGGTGCCTATTGTTACCAGTTAGAAATTGTGTCATTGTATGTATCCCTCTCCCACAATTTACACCAATATTAATTTCATCTGGATTATAAATTTTAAAGAAGATATAAAACTACAAAGATACAAGAAGAAAACGAGGGAGTTGTTGCTCTTGGATTACTTAAGTAATTTGTTGATTTGATAATTAAGCCTTTCTAAAATAAGGCCATAACCCAGACATCACAAAAAGTAAAACAAACAAACAAAAAAATTGTATTTGACTATATAAAAAGGGGAATTTTTTTTTTCAGGGCCAAAAGTGCAATGAACAGCATTCAAATATTAGTAATTACCTGAAAAAAATTTTTTTTTCAGTTTGTATTATCGGTGGTTCTTTTCTTGAACACATAAATACAGTAGTTCTCATAAATCAATAAGGAAAAGACAGAGCTGTTGAAATAACTTTCTAGGCTTAAGATGGAGCTGCTCCTGCCTGAGCTGTCAGGTCAGCAAACCAAAACTTTCTAGATAACTTTCATGTCCTTGTCAATGTTCTGCTTGACTAGAAATGCAGTAAATCCAGTCAGCCAAGCCAACTCTAGGCTTTATATTTATTTCCTTGTTCCTTCTCACCCCAAGCAAGGTTACCTCTGTGGCCTCAATTATATCAGATGTTTTATATTTTTCTCTTCCTTGTTCTGTATTCCTTATCTTATAAAAGCTGTCTGCCCTCCACCATTTTGCAGTTCCCCAAATGGAGGCTGTCAGCTTTCCGAAGTGTTAAATGAAGTTTGTTTGTATCACCTAAGTTGTCTTCTTTAAACCATTTCTTAACACAACCAAAGATACCTATGGACAAAGCAATATAAACAAAAGAGCAGATAAAATTATTTCTGGCATCTATGAAAAGTAAGAAAATGTCCAGTATAACTTGAAAAATAAAGAATAAAGCATTGAGGAAATATTATTTTCCACTTTCAGGTAGGCAAAAAACAAAGGGCTTGATAATATTGTTGCAGGTGGCAAGAAACAGAAGTATAAGGCAGTAAGTATCTATCAAATTTTTAAATGTACATGCTCTGTGACCTAGCAATTCTTTTTTTTTAGAAATATTGTATCTGTGTATATTCATTCACATGTAATATGATATTTATACAAATATGTTCAATGCAGAGTTATTTGTAATATGTAAAAATTGAAAGCCATATAAAAGTCCATCAACAGGTATGATGGATTGCATCCTTTCAAATTGCACATTTTTTATATGGACAAAATAAACATTTTTATTTTTTAAGCAATTAAAATGCTGAAATTATTACTACCATGTAGCTTGGCTGAAACTAACTGATACAGAATTTGGTACCAAGAGAGGGGCAAAGACTTCCATATGAGAAATCTGAAAGTATGTGGAGGTTGTTTTTGGTCTGGCCAATGGGCAGCAAGAAGACTGTTGTAGGAGACTGGAATGGAGGCAGTCTATGCAATGCAGTGGAATATTTGTGAGAACTTGGATGACAGATAATACGCTGGACAAGCTTGTGGCTTTAGGCAAAGAAGGTACAATGCCTTTGAATGCAAAAGGCATTCCGACTCTCTTGACAATGCAACTCTCTTAAAAACATAGTTGGCTTCTTATCTATTTTATTTTGGTAAAAGTAGGTGCCTCTAGGGGCCAATACATATGCCTCCAATTCTTGTCGAAGCAGGTTCCTTGAGTATATCAAGCTTTGGTGAGAGAGCCACATTTAGGATCTCTTTTCTCTGAGCAATTTTGTCTAACTTGTAATTGGCTTTAATCATGCAAAGGCCATCTCAGTTTTATATTTTACTGTTTGAGACAAGAATTAGTTACATCTTCTGTCTGTCTGGGCTTAGATATTTTGTCCTTATTTATTTATTTTTTTATTTTTACCCTTTCTTTGAGAACCAGCCATCTTTTTCTTGCAATTCATACAATTCATAGTCTAAACCAGCTAATAGCGATAAAAACATGCTAATAGCTGTTTTTTTTCTACCCATTTGTTCCAATACAGTTGATTCATGAATCTGTCTTTTCCTCATTAATTTGAGATATGATCTTTATTAAATATTAAATTCTTATGTTCTTTTGGATCTATTTACACACTTTGTATTTCTTTTTCATCTATCTGTGCCCACTCACAAACTAGCTCAACACTGTTTCCTGTAGGTTCATAATAAAATTTTTATTTCTAATATAATAATTTTTCCTCACCATTCTGCCTTGAAAGAACTTCCCTTTCTGTTGCTGTTTGATAATTTTTTAGTATAAACTTTAGGATCAGTTTGTCTGGTTCTTCCTCTCCCTACATACATACACACACCAAAAATGTATTTATATAGTTTTTAAGATTTTGTTACATGTATAGATAAATTTGGGGACAATTGATGTCTTTCAAATGTTGAGTTCCTCTAATTAAGAATATGGCTTGGTTTTCTACTTGTTCAAATAAAATAATAAAATAAAAATAAAGTAAATAAAATAAACCAATAAAATATTAAGGCATAAGCATAACAAATATATTAATACAAGGTCAACATGAAAAAAAAAACTTTCTAAATTTACTGAAGAGCAAAACTGAGGATTCCTCAGTTATGTTTCAAGGCTTATGAGGCGTGATTGCATGCGCACATGTGTCATTCAATACAAAACAAAACTGAATCTGACGTGGAGAAATGTTGTCACTCAGGACTGTGATCCATTGTTAGCTTATGAAATCGCCAAGAGGAGCTTCTGAGACAATGGGAAAAAGAGACACCTTTAAAGAGGAATCCATGTCTTCCATAAAGAAAGGGAGTGGATGAGGTAGGAAGATAGCGAGGCAAATAAAATACACTCATTTCTGCACTAATTTTCTGCTTTGGCTACTTACTGTGCCTGCCCCTCTGCGTGGCCTTCAGGTACAACGTGTACTTGCAGGCAGCTTCTGTGTTCCTGCACAGAGACTAATTTTAAATAGGGTGGGATCATGTTCAATGATCTATCTATCTTTGCTACCCCTTTTCTTTTCCTCCTCTCTTCTACCTCTTCCTCACCGTGGCACTTCCTCTGCCTTGCAAAGATATAGTGGGGTCAGGGTACTCAAAATGATGTGGAAGAAGATCCTTTCCTTTGAAATATGTGTTCAGTGCTCGAGTAAGCATTGGCACTGATTATTGATAAAAGAGGACAAATGCTGACATAAGCAAAACTATAAAAAAATTTTTTTTTCAAGTACCGGTAGTACCCCATCTAGCATTTGTGAATAGTAAACTTGTAGTCTAACTTCTGTAAGGTATGATATTATCCATGTGGTATTAATACATACATATGGTGTTCTGATCAAGTAAAACTTTTCAAGGTACATATACTTACTTTACAGATTTTTTGATCATGTGGCATAGGCTTCTGCCTATGTAGCCCAGAACTGTCAAATTAACAAATGGTATTTTGACATGGACGGTGAGCAACTAGAACATTCATACATTGTTTATAGAGAGGCAAAATGGTACAACCACTTTTTTTTTTCTTTAAGTTATAGTATTATTTTATTTGGTATAGTTTTTTTATTTTATATGCTAAGTATATCCATTTATTTTTGTAATTTTTATTAAATTTATTGGAGTGACACAGGTTAGTAAAATTATATAGGTTTTAAGTGTACAATTCTATAATACTTCATCTGTATATTACACTGTGTTCACCACCCAGAGTCAGTTCTTCTTCCATCACCATATCTTTGACCCCTTTTTCCTCTTTACTTCCCCCCTACCCCCTTACCTCCTTCTATTAATCACTAAACTATTGTCTGTATCTACGAGTTATTATTTGTTTATCTTTTTTGTTTGTTGCTTTCAGTTTTATATCCCACATGAGTGAGTCATACGATTCTCAACGTTTTGTCTGACTTATTTTGCTTAGCATGATAATCTCAAGATCCATCCATGTTGTCACAAATGACAGTATTTCATTTTTTCTTATGGCTGAGTGATACTCCATTGTACAGATGTACCTTATGTTTATCCAGTTCTGTATGGAAGGACACTTTGGTTGTTTCCATGTCTTGGTCACTGTGAATAAGGCTGCAATGAACATAGGGGTACATGTATCTCTATGGATAAATGTTTTCAGATCTTTTGGGTAGATACCCAAAAGAGGGATTGCTAGGTTGTATGGTAATTCTATTCTTTTAAATATATTTTTATTTATTTATTTATTTTTGACAGAGAGAGAGAGAGAGAGAGAGAGAGAGAGAGAGAGAGAGAGAGAGAGAGATACAGAGACAGAGAGAGAACTGAACCAGGGGAGCTCCCAGTTCAGCATATGGTTCCACACGGGCTGGGGCCGGGATTCAATCCCCAGTCCCCGGTGTTGCAAAGTGAGCTCCTAACCCACTGAGCCATCCCGGCTTCCCCGGTAATTCTATTCTTAATTTTTGAGGAACTTTCATACTATTTTTCATAGTGGTTGTACCAATTTACATTTCCACCGGCTGTGTATGAGGGTTCCTTTTTCTCCACAGCCTCTCCAGTGCTTGTTATTACTAGTCTGGTAGATAATAGCCATTCTAGCAGGTGTGAGGTGATCTCTCATTGTCATTTTGACTTGTAATTCCCTAATAGCTAGTGAATTTAAGCATTTTTTTCACATATTGTTTGGTCATTTGTATCTCTTCTTGGAAGGAGTGCCTCTATTCAGGTCCTCTGCCCATTTTTTAAAAATTAGATTGGTTGTAAATTTATCTTTATAAATCCATATTTTCTTTTCTGGTTCCCTCACACAACAGCTTACTGTTAGGAAATAGGGAAGTGGTAGGAGTGCTGATACTTAAATATAAGAAAGCAAACTAAGTGACCCATCAAATGCCTGAACCTACCGCTATGGCCAGACAAAGGCATGTTTATTTTACCAGGGTTCTACAGAGAAATAGAACCAGTAAAATATATGCATATTTTACAAAGATAGAAAGAGATTTATTTTAAGAAATTGGCTCACATAGTTATGGAGAATGAGATGTTCCAAGACCTGTAATCAGCAAACTGAAGAGCCAGGGGAGCCAATGTGCAGTTTTTGTCAGAATGCAAAGGCTCAAGTACCAGGAGAGCTGATGTTTTAGTCCAAGACCAAAGGCTGGAAAACATCTATGTCTCAGCTCCATCAATCAGGCAGACGATGTTCTCTATTCACAGCACAGTAAACCCTTTTATTGTGTTGTAGGCTTTTAATTGATTGAATGAAGACCACTCATATTAGGGAAGGCAATCTGCTTTACTTAGTCTATTAATTCCAGTGTTAATTTTTTTTTTTTTTAAATATATTTTATTTTTATTTTTGACAGAGAGAGAGATACAGAGACAGAGACAGAGAGAGAACTGAACTGGGGGAGCTCCCAGTTCAGCATATGGTTCCGCACGGGCCGGGGCCGGGATTCGATCCCTGGTCCCTGGCGCTGCAAAGTGAGCGCTTAACCCACTGAGCCATCCCGGCTTCCCCTCCAGTGTTAATTTTACCTAAAAACACCCCCACAGAACACCCAGAATAATGTTTGACCAAATCTCTGGGCACTCTATGGCCCAATCAATTTGACACATAAAATTACCCATCACATCAAGCTAACTAACCATAGATTGATGATCCAACCCACAGGTTTCTATTCTATGGTTCCAGAATTTTTTCATGTTGCTCTTCAGGGTTCCACATAATTTCCACCACATTCTTTGAAAATCATAAAACTACTGTCTTTGAGACCCATGTATGTAACCAATCATAAATAGAGAAACATTGATGAGGTGATAGACATTATGCAAAAGTCAGCATACCAAAGGCATGATTTGAAGATAAGGCATGAAAGGCTCAGGACCCCAAGGTGAACAGACCTTACCTTCAGGGTCAGCTTTTCTACTAATTGTGTGATTTTAGGTGAGCTGCCTAACCTTTCAAAGCCTTGGTTTCATCACCTGCAAAATGGAAAGAATGTGCCATTCTTTCTCAATGGTACATAGAATTTCTAGAACTTCACCTAGATCACCTTGACCACCCTTATCCCACAGATGACTCATAGACCTTGGTAGATGTCAGGTAGTTAGACATATAACACAGGAAGAATTCCAGAACAAGTTCAATTGCCCCCAACAATGTCTGTAGCCTTCAGAATCACTCAACAAGCATCATTAATGTGTTTGCACCCCATTCCAAGAGGTCTACAAAAACAGCATCTATTCAGAGGAAATACTTGGGAATGGGGAATACACTGAGAGCTACTAATATCAGTTCTTCTGATATTAGGGCACTTGAAGGTGTTGGCTTGCATACTAGATGCAAAAGAAACAAAATCCAAGGGCAAGAAAAGAAGATCTGACTAGGGTTAGATTATTTTGGGTGATCTTTGGGAAAGAGGTACAATGATTCACAGAACAAGTTTCCATACTAAGAAACAAGGAGAACTGTCCTTCAGAGAAAATGTGAGGATCCAACTTTCTCCATAGAATAAGAGGGGCGGTGAATGTTCTTCAGGCATAACAACACCTGTGCAATTCCCCCACTGACTCACTGAACTTTTGAAGCAGCTTTTCCATGCCACTGCCCCACAACAGACACACAACACTTCCTCCACCCACTCACCCCCTTTGCTACCTACTCCTTCCTGGGAGGCACAAATAGCTTTGGGAGAAAATAACTGACAGTCCCACTACTTTAGTTTACCTCCTAATTTCACATTTATGGAACATAATAGTGCGAGGGACTTTGCATGTATTTCTCAATTAAATTTCACAACCACCACCTATGATGGGTTCTATTTTACTTTCACTTACAGATGATGAAACCAAAGCTTTGAAAAGTTAACCAACTCACTTAAAATCGCACAATTAGTGGAAAAACTGTGAAAATTAGGCCTGTTCACTTGGGGTCCTGAGTTTTTCATCACTTGTCTTTAAACCGTGACTTAGGTAGTTGGCATTTAGAAATCACAAAACCTTAGGTATATGGTTTAAAGCAAACTTCAAAAGAAGTTTTGGGACATTTCAAGAGGTAAAGTGCCCTCCCCATCATATGCTCAATACATAAAAGTTTCTGGACCTATTGGTTAAAAGAACTGTCACTTCAGAGGTTCTATTTGGGTCTCAGAACATGAATTTAAATTACTGCTTTAGAATCTTCAAAGGACTTCAGCCATTTGAGAAGGAGGCAATGGGGGTCTTGGGTCTAACTTCTTTGTAACTCTACTGAAAATCGTAGGGCTGAAAAAAATTTTTTATTTTTATTCATCTTCATTGAGATAATAATTGACATATAACATTGTAAAAGTTTAAGGTACAGTGTGATGATTTGCTATACCTTTATATTGTGAAATAATTATAATACATAATTTGATTTAACTAATTAAATTTGAGAGCCCACAGAGAGGACTTGGAGAGAGTTTCTTCAATTATTGAGGAACACAACTGACTTAAATACTAGCAATTCCCGGCCTCAGAGAACATACAGATTAATACAAGAGATGACAAGTAAATAATAGTGAAACCACCTCAGCTAGGAAAACAGGAACTTGGGTCTAATTGGGCTGGTGATAAACACACTCATCCAGGTCTTGTTATTAGCCTCTTGATGAACTGACCCTGCATCATATGAAACTGAATTTTGAAGATATCTTTTATAGTATTACAGAAAAATGTTTCCTAACGTTAATATAATGGCTGAATATTAATCAGCAGATTCCCGAAAGAGGTCTGAGCACCTAACCCACATCTGGCCACAGGAAATGTGTATATATTGCACCCACTCTGCCAAACTCCACTCCTAATTTCTTCACAGAACACCCTCTTGGCTTGCCTAGTCTACCCTGAAAAGCAGTTTAAAGTAGAGGTTAAGGAAAGGGCTAAAGAAACTAGTTAGGTTTGAATCTAATTCCACTTAATCAACTGATGATATTGAACAAGTATTTTACCTCCCACGCCTGGTCTATAAACCTAAAGCAATTCATGTCTCCTTCGTAGGGTTGCTGTGAAGATTAAATGGGATACTTCATGTAGAATGTTTTGCTAATGACTAGCAAACAATAAATGCTTTTCTTAAAAAAAAAAAAAATTTCCAACTTACCTCATTGAATCTTAGGGAAACTTCAAAGCAAGCTTGTTCAGCTGGTGGCCTATGGGCCAAATGTGGCCCAGGAGGGCTTTGAATGCAGCCCAACACAAGTTCATGAACTTTCTTAATACATTATGAGATTATTTTATGTGACCTTTTTATTTTTTAGCTCAGCTATCATTTAGTGTTGGTGTAGTTTATGTGTGACCAGGACAATTCTCCTTCCAATATGGCCTGGGGAAGCCAAAAGATTGGACACCACTGCTATAAAGCCAGAATCAAGGTCTCTGGCCCACGCTTACTTTCTCCTTGACTACACCAGTTCTTATGGGACTCACTTCCCCTAAATAATCAATACCACACACTGAAGTGGTGAGTAGTATGCTTATTAAATTCTGGCAACTGCTGGAAAGGAAGTGGTAACACATGGGTGGGTTGAGGTAGGTAAGGGGCAAACAGGCAAACACTATTTTCACAAAGCTCACACTCGTCCAAGCTATCCTGGTTGTCAGAGTGTCCCCAAAAGGAGGTTAGAGGGACCAGAGAAACTACGTTTTTACCGTACCCTTTATTGCCCTGACTATATATATTTTAACTGTGTAACCTAAGGTAAATCCTGGCCTTTGTCACTTTATCTGTAAAACAGTTTAGATCCCATTTTCCCTAGTTGAACCATATACATGTAAGACCTCTTCCATCTCTATCTCTGAGGTGCTCCTGGCCCATGTGGCCCTGGAGTGGTAGAGTCCATCACCCTGAGGGTAGATGACCTGTACATCTGGCCACTCTAGAGGCCTCCATATCCTTCGAGTGACCAGGACATGTTGTTCTTACTACACTCTAGTCTCTCCCAAATCTGGAATTTCTCTGCAATCAGGCCATGAGCCAATAGCTACTAACATTCGAGCTGCCAGCAGGGCAGTGCCCAGGGCTTGTTGATGTCAACGCTGATGAGGAATGATTGAAGTTTGGCTGTGCTTGTCCATGTCTGCGATATCCTTTGCCAAAGGCCTGCAGGCTTGCATCTGCAACTGGGTAGTATTAAACAACAACAGTATTCTCCATTTCCGCCCTGACTCACCCTCTCTCCAGCAGCTGCCTCAAAGGAATTAACCAGCAGAGACCTGGAAGCCCCTACCATTTAGACTGCTTGTAAATGGGCAGGGTGCTTGGACAGACAGGCGGCTTCTCTGCTTCCTTTACTACTGACCTGGTGACTAATCTCAATGAGAAATGAGAAACAGACAAAAGAGGAGGCTGGAGACATTTGCGGGGGGGCTAGAGTCCAGACCCAAACCACGCGAGGCCTGCCTGCCTCCAGGTGCCCCCTAGGCATTGCAGGAGAAGGCCCTTGGTGAGAGTGACCAGCAGCCCAAGGCCAACACTCTATCTAACACGCAGTGTTAGGCAGCTGCTCGTGGAGTATGTTATCAGTTCACTGTATATCACTAGGCAGGTTGTGCCTTCCCAAGGACAGTTGGCCCATTCATGACCTATACCCAGCCCAGCCTCCACTTGCCAAACCATGTGCCACCTCTGCCCAGGGGGACTGCCTTTTCGGATTCTCACAAAGTCTGCATAAACGGCAGCATGAGCCCTCTGTGCCTCCCGGCAGCCACTCTGGGTAGCTTGTAAACAGAAGATCAGTAGCATCCGTAGAGCTGTCTGCTCTTCCACATTCTTACCTCCAAGTGCCATGACTCATTTCTCCTTACACTTTCATTCTTTCTTTTCCTTTCTTCCCCTTCCCACTCATTCTCCATTTCCTCCTTCCTCTTTTCTATCTTTTTGTTTTTATCCTCTCCCTTTCTTTTCCTCCTTTTGTCTCAATCTATTGTCACATGCTAGATGGCCAGATTCTCCATAAATGCTCAGAAACACTCTAGAACGAGGGTCACAGGTAAGTGGAAGAAAGTCGTTGTCTTCTTCTTCTTCCTCTTCTTCTTCCTCTTCTTCTTTTCTCTTTTCCTTTCTCTTTTTAACTTGTGGCCTTGGGGTTAATGGCAAGTCATTTTAGGAGATGGCAGAAAACATCAGGGAAGTAGATTTAAGAAATTTTGAGCAGAAAAAACTTGAAAAGTTATTTAACTCTGCCTGCATGCAGTGGTAGACATAGATTCTGAAAGCTGATATAACGGAGTTCTATTTTCCTTTCTAGTTGACTGCTATGGTAAGTAGAATATTGCCCCCTCTCTTATCCAAGACGGTCTATGCCCTATTCCCCAGAACCTGTGAATATATTATCTTCTACATGACCAGAAAAACTATGCAAAAGTAATTAAATTTAAGATCGGCCTTGCAGTTGACCATAAAATAGGGAGATTATGCTGAATTATCTGGATGGGCTCAACTAATTACTTAAACTCTTAAAAGCTGAGGACTTTCTTCAGCTAGAAGTAAAAGAGATATATGACAAAAGAGGAAACAAGAGAGATGCAACAGAAGGGGAAGTGAGAGAGATTTAAAGTGTAAGAAGGATGGACACACCAACCCCTGGCTGACAACCAGCAAGAAAATGTAAACCGCAGTCCAACAACCACAAAGACCTGAATTCTGCCAACAGCCTAAATAAGTTTGGAACTGGATCCTTCCCTAGAGCCTTCATTAAGGACCACAGCTTTGTCAACACCTTGCATTTAACCTAATGAGACCCATATCAGACTTCTAACTTACAGAATTGTGAGATAATAAATCGGTATTTTATGTCACTATACTTGTCATAATATACTTATCAAAGCAGCAATGGAAACAACTGAAAAAGACCTTTGAGAAGTTATTACTTCATAGCCTTTTGGCTAAGATCAAATGAAAACCTTCGAGAAGTCAAATAATAGTAATAATAATAATGATAATAAAATCTCTCTAATTTCAATTTCTCTTTGTATAAAATAGTGTCTTAGTTATTATTACTGTTGGTTCAATTATCTCAAAACTTAGAGGCATAAAAAAATGAGCAATTATTTTTGTCATGATTTTGTGAATAAGGATTTCAGAAATGGTGCAACTGTGTATTTCTTGCGGGGCAGGGTGTCTCTCATTCAGTAGCAATTAGATATCAGCCAGGACTGCAAGCATTGGAAAACTACCTGGACTGGTCAGCCAAGAAAGTTCACTTCCATAACTAGCATTTTTTATAATAAGAACTAGGAAGATCATGAACTAAAGTTTTTAAAAAATCAGTGGACACCAACATTGAGATGACAGAGATGTTAGACTTGTTTGATGAATACTTTAAAGCAGCTATAATAAATATATTGCAATGAGTAATTATGAACATGCTCAAAACCAAATCTCAACAAATAAACAGAAAGTCTCAGCCAAGAAATAGAAGATATAAGTAAGAAGCAAATGGAAATCTTAGAATGGAAAAATAAAATAATCAAAATAAAAATTTCAACAGTAAAATAGAAGACCCAAAGGAAAGAATCAATGAATTAGAAGGTAGAATAGAAATTACTTAATCTGAGCAACAGTGAGAAATTAGAATAAGAAAAATAAAAAGAACAGATTCTCATGGATTGGTGAAACCATAATGGAAGATCTAATATTTATTAGAGTTATTGGAGTCCTAGAAGTAGAAGAGAAAAAAGACAAGGCTAAAAAAGTACAAAATAATAATGACAGGAAACATCCCAAATTAGAGAAATAATTTAAATTTACATGTTATAAAAACTGAGCAAACCTTAAACAGGCTAAATCCAGAGAAACCTACACAAAGACACATCAAAGACAAAAAAAAATTCTGTAAAAGAGTAAGAGAACAACAATATCATATCTATGGTAAGAGATAATTAAATGACAATGCATTTCTCATCAGAAACCCATGGAGAAAAAAAAAAGACATTTTTCAAGTGTTGAAAGAAAAAAAAACATATACAGTGGTACCTCGGTTCACGAACGCTTCTGTTCACGAACAACTCGGTTCACGAACAGAAAAGTTCATCAAAATATGCTCCAGTTCACAAACTCCGCTTCGGTTCACAAACAGGAGCCGCGACCATTTTAATGCTATTTCCTGGCTGTCACATGGTTGTGACTTCCTGTAGGAAGATCGTGGAGAGAAAGAGACACAGAAAAAAGTACACTGTGAGTACTTTCAGTGACTTTTTTTGATTTTTGTTGTGCTCTTTCTACATTACTATACTGTACTAATGTGTATTGTAATTTGTTTCATATTTTTTGTGCTTCAAAAA
>PVKE010022843.1:0-12500 GCA_004027555.1 Craseonycteris thonglongyai
AAAAAAAAAAAAAAAAAAAAAAAAAAAAAAAAAAAAAAAAAAAAAAAAAAAAAAAAAAAAAAAAAAAAAAAAAAAAAAAAAAAAAAAAAAAAAAAAAAAAAAAAAAAAAAAAAAAAAAAAAAAAAAAAAAAAAAAAAAAAAAAAAAAAAAAAAAAAAAAAAAACCTGATCAAACAAACAAACAAAAAAGTGAACACCTTCACATCTTATCTTAAAAAACTAGGAAAAGAACAAAGAAACCCTAAAGCTAGCAGAAGGAAAGAATTAATAAAAATTAAAGCAGAACTTAATAAAATTTAGAACAGAAAAAAATAGATAAAAGTAATACCACAAAGAGCTGGTTCTTTGAAAAAATCAATTAAATTGACAAGCCAGTGGCTAGGATCACCAAAGAGCAAAGAGAAAAACTTCATATGTCTGGAATACAGGACAATAGAGGAGAGATCACAACTGATACTGCAGAAATACAAAGAATCATAAGAGATTATTATGAAAGACTCTATGCCAACAAATTTGACAATCTAGAGGAAATGGACAAATTTCTGGAAACATATAGTTTACCTAAACTGAACCAAAAAGATTTGGATGACCTAAATATATCAATCAACAGTAAAGAACTTGAAACCACTGTCCCAAACCTGCCCAAAGGCAAAAGGCCTGGACCAGATGGACTTACCAGTGAGTTCTACCAGTCATACAAAAAAGAACCAATGCCCATCCTCCTCAAACTACTTCAGAAAATTCAAGAGGATGCAATACTACCCAACTCATTCTATGAAGCTAATATCACCCTAATACCACTACCTAGGAAAGACAAAACCAAAAAGATAACTATAAGTCAATCTCCCTGTTGAACACTGATGCAAAAATCTTAAAAAAAAATTTAACTAACAGAATACAACAATGCATTACAAAGATTATTCACCATGACCAAGTGAAATTCATCCAAGGGGCACAAGGATGGTTCAACATATGCAAATTAATCAATGTAATCCAGCACATAAACCAAACAAAGGATAAAAACCACGTGATTATCTCAATTTATGCAGTCAAAGCATTTGACAAGATACAACACCCATTTATGATAAAAAAAACACTGAATAAAATGGGATTCGAAGGAAATTACTTCAACATAATAAAGGCCATATATAACAAACCCTAAGCAAATATTATACTGAATGGAGAAAAACTGAAGCCTATTTTCCTAAAATCAGGAACAAGACAGAGATGCCCCTGTCACCACTGCTGTTAAACATAGTTCTGGAAGTTCTAGCCAGAGCAATCAGACAAGAGAAAGGAACAAAAGATATTAGAATCAGGAGAGAAGAAGTTAAACTGTCACTCTTTGCAGATGAAATGATCCTTTACATAGAAAACTCTAAAGACTCTATCAGAAATCTATTACAAATAATAGACAAATACAGTAATGTCGCAGGCTACAAAATCAATGCACCATAATTAACTGCATTTTTGTATGCCAACAATGAAACTTCAGAAAGAGACATGAGAAGATCCATTCCCTTTGCCATTGCAAACAAAAATTGAAATACCTAGGAATAAATTTAACAAAGAACGTGAAGGTCTTATACACTGAAAACTATAAGACACTCTTAAAAGAAATTAAAGAGGACACAAAGAAATAGAAAGACATTCCGTGTTCATGGATTGGAAGAATCAACATAGTTAAAATGGCCATACTCCCCAAAGCAATGTACAGATTCAATGCCATTCCCATCAAAATCCCACAGTCATTCTTTCAAGAAATAGATTAAAAATTCATCAAATTTGTATGGAACCACTAAAGACCATGAATCGCAAAAGCTATCCTGAGAAAAAAGGATATAGCTGGGGCATCTCACGGCCTGACTTTTATCTGTACTACAAAGCCTCAGTAATCAAAACAGCTTGGTATTGGCAGAAAAACAGACACACGGACCAATGGAACAGAATTAAAAACCCAGAAATAAACTCACAAATATATGCACAGATTATTTTTGATAAAGGAGCAAAAAATATACAATGGGGGGAAAAAAAGCCTCTTCAGTAAATGGTGCTGGAAAAATTGGAAGAGGTTAAATGTGAACTGAGATCTCTCACCATATACTAGGGTGACCAGATGTCCTGCTTTTGGCGAGACAGTCCCAATTTTTAACAATTTGTCTTGAGTCCCGCGGTGTTTTAAAAAAGTCCCAATTTTTGGAAAGAATTCACGACAAGCTAGGAAACAGCAGGAGATAGACCAAATTTTTAATCAAGAACCCCTTACCCCCCCGCTCCCTGTCAATGGTGTCCAGCTTTACCAATGTTAAAAACTGGTCACCTTACCATATACCAAAATTAACTCAAAATGAATTAAAGACCTCCAAATAAGAAAGAAAACAATAAATTGCATAGAAGAAAGCATTGGCCCTAAACTTATAAACCTGGGGTTTGGGGAGGACTTTATGAATCTTACCTCAATAGCAAGGGAAGTAAAAGCACAAATAAATGAATGGGACCTTATCAAGCTAAAAAGCTTCTGCACTGCAAAGGAAACCATCTACAAAGCAAAGAGGAAACCAAGCAAATGGGAGAAAATATTTGTAAACAATGCTTCTGATAAGGGGCTAATATCAAAAACATACAAAGACTTGTACAACTCAACAATAAAAAAAAACAAGCAATCCAATTAAAAAATTGGCAGAAAACCTTAACACTTTTCTCATGAAGACATACATATGGCCAACAGATATATAAAAAAATGCTCAACTTCACTAGCAATTAGGGAGATGCAAATAAATACCACAATGAGATACCATCTTACACCTGTTAGAATGGCTATACTCAACAAGACAAGGGATAACAAGTGCTGGAGAGGCTGTGGAGAAAAGGGAACCCTCATACACTGCTGGTGGGAATGTAAACTGGTACAACCACTATGGAAGGCTGTATGGAGATTCCTCAAAAAATTAGAAATGGAATTACCATATGACCCAGCCATCCCTCTACTGGGCATCTACCCAAAAAACTTGAAAACCTTAATCTGCAAAGATGTTTGTACCCGCATGTTCATCGCAGCACTGTTCACAGTGGCCAGAACATGGAAACAACCAAAATGCCCTTTGATAGATGACTGGATAAAGAAGATGTGGTACATTTACACAATGGAATACTACTGAGCGATATAAAAAAATGAAATACAGTCATTTGTAACTAGTACATGGATGGACCTTGAAACCATCTTATTAAGTGAAATAAGTCAGACTGAAAGAACCAGGAAACATATGACCTCACTTATAGGTGGATTATAAAACTGAAAGTAACAAAAAAACAAAGGCTTATGGACACACTCAATAGCTTGGTGACTACCTGAGGGAAGAGGATGAGGGGAGAAGGAAGGGGATGGGAGTTGGTACCAGACTTATGGACACACTCAATAGTTTGGTGCTTACCTGAATGAAGCGGAGGGGAGGAGTGTGTGTGTGTGGAGTGGGGTGGAGGTGGGAGTGGGTACCAGATGTATGGTGATGGAGGGAGGGCTGATTCTGGGTGGTGAGCACATAATGCAATGCATAGGTGATGTGATGTGGGTTTGTACATCTGGAAACTATTTGTTGCCAATCAATGTCACCCAAATAAATTTAACAATAAAAAAAGAAAGGAAGCATCCCATCAGAGTTGTTAATACTTTATCATTTGGGGCATTTTTCTATGTATATAATATTTAAAAATAAATTGATCTTATACTGTAAAAAAAGAAAAAAAAGAAAAAGAAAATCCATTGACCATAGGTATATGTGCTTATTTATGTACAGAGAAATCTCTTTTATTTATTTATATATCTATCCTTAGGCCAGTACTGCTCTTTTTGTCTGTCTGTGTGTCTGTCTGTTTGTTTGTTTGTTTTAATTGTTAAATTTATTAAAGAGGGGGAAGCCAGGATAGCTTAGTGGGTTATGTGTTCTTTTTGTAGCCCTGGGGACTGAGGATAGAACCCTAGACCTGGCCCTTGCCAACCCATATGCTAAATTGGGGTGTGCCTCCCATGTGGGAGGCCACCAGTTCAGTTCTCACCCCCTTGGCTCAGCCCCTGGCTCACAGGGACGTGCCTCCAATTTGTGAAACCTTCCCAGTCCAGTTCCCACCCTGCACAGTCCCCACCTTCCTGTGTGGAAAAAAACTATGTGGAAAACTGATGAGGAACAACTATGGAGACTGCTCTGGGCCCTCCCTCCTCTCTATCTCTCTCTGTCTCTGTCTCTCTCTGTGTCTGTGTCAAAAACAATAAAATAAATCTGTAAAATATTATTAGATCGACACATTGGTCAGTAAAAATTTCATATGATACTGGTACACAATTCTACAACACATTGTCTATGTTTTGCATTGTGTGAGCACCACACAGAGTCAGTTTCCCTTCATTACCATATATTTGATGCACCCTCTTTACTCATCTTCCCCACTACCCTATTACCCTCAGGTAACCACTAAACTATTGACTGTTCATGAGTTTTGGTTTCTTTGTTACTTTCAGTTTTGAATGCCACCTGTAAGTGAAGTCACATTGTTCTTGAATTTTTCTGTCTGACTTATTTCACTTAACATGATAATCTCAAGGTCCATTTATGTTGTGACAAATGGCAATATTTTATCTGTTCTTATTACTTAGTAATATTCCATTGTGGAAATGTGCCACAACTTTTTCATCCAGTTATCTATAAAAGGATACTTTGGTTATTTCCATAACTTTGCCACGATAAAGCGTGTTGAGATGTACATTGGGGTACATATATCTTTGCAGACTAATTTTTACAATTTGGTTGAGGTAGATACACAAAAGAGGTATTACTAGGTCATACGATAATTCTATTTTTAATTATGTTTTTGAGAAACCTTCATACATTTTCCATAGTGGTTGAAACAGTTTACATTTCCATCAGCAATAAACAAAGGTTCCTTTTTCTACACAGCCTCTTTAAAACAGATTATTTGTCTTATTGATGATAGCAATTCTAAAAGTTGTGATGCAATATATTATTTTGGTTTTGATTTGCATTTCCTTCATAGTGAAGTTGAGCATTTTTTCAGATAACTGTTGCTTTCTAATAAGTTTTAATATCTGGAAGTGTGAGTTTCCCAAACCTGCTTTTCTTTTTGACCATCTATATAATGTTTGGCATTTTTGTTTTTCAATTTTCTGTGAATTTTAGGGAGAGATTTTTCATTTCTACAAAAAAAGAACAAGAGGGATTTTATTGTTAATTATATAGATCTATTTGGACATTATTGCCATTATAACAATATTTATTTTCTTCTAATCTATGATTTTAAAATGTCTTCTTTTTACTTAGATCATTTTTAATTTACTTCAACAATCTTTGGACACTTTCAGAACACAAGTGTGTAAGGTCAGTGGGCCTTGGGGGCCCGGGCAAACAGGGTGTGGCAAAGGGGACTTTCCAAGTGGCTGTAACCTGCCTGGGAACTTTCGAAGGCGGGACTTCCGTTGGCCACCTGATCCGCCTCTCCTCGACCCCAGAGCCCTATATAACCCACTCATTCCCTTTCCAGCAAGCGCATTCTTTGGCCCCCATCTCCTTTCCATCTCCTTTCCGTGGACCCAAGAATGTCGACCGGGAGCCCCCACCCCAATAAAGGCTCGCATTTGATTAGCCATTTGATCTCTCAAGTTGATTTCCTTAAATCGATTTCTTACATTTGGTGCCAAAACCGGGGAGAAGATAGACTCCGCAGGCAACCGCGTGAGCTGCTCCTCTCCCTCCTAGGAATGACCAGGGGCTGCGGACCAGGCACTGGATCCAGCCGTTGTGGGGTAAGTCCCTTCTTCCTTTGGCCTACCCGTCTCAGCCGTTTGGGGTCCCTGTCCTTGCGGCCGCACCAGGGACCCCCCCACCCCTGTTGTCCTTCCAGACGCCGGATGGTCTGGAGACGTCCAGATCACCTGTTTGTCTTCTCAGGGAGGTGAACTCACAAGTCTGGGGCACCTCTCCATTTCCGTGCGTGGCCAGAGACCAGGGATTAGGAATGCCTCTCTCTCTCTATCTCTCTCTCTCTCTCTCTCTCTCTCTCTCTCTCTCTCTCTCTCTCTCTCTCTCTCTCTCTCTCTCTCTCTCTCTCTCTCTCTCTCTCTCTCTCTCTCTCTCTCTCTCTCTCTCGCCACTCTGAGACCAGTTGGCCAGGGGTAATACCAAGTCCAAATCTGACCCGAAGACGCCCCTGGGGTGTCTCCTCACTAACTGTTAATCCCAGACTCTCTGAGAAACTGTTCCTTTTATTGGCCACCCGAAGGGACTTTTGCTTTCAACATCCCCACTGATCTCGAATAATTAAAGCTGCAGGACGAGCAAATGTTTGGAAGTTCCTTATGTTCAGGCACTTTTAATGACACTGGGATTTGCGTTCCCATCCTTCTCCGCATCCTTCCCTCTGCTTCTCTCAACCAACCACTCTCTGGACTCTGACCCCTCACCGCTCTCCGAACCCCCAGAAACTCTCACTTCCCCTCCTCTCAGACCTGACTCTCCCATTCCTCCTCCATACTTTGGGCCAACCCAGCCTGCTCCACCGGTCCCCTCTGGACCTATTACTCCTTCCCCTCCCTTGAGTTAGATTCTCTAACTCCCCTTTGTTAAAGATGGTGGTTCCCGCCTTAGGGAAGCCCGCTCCCTTCGTGTAAAGATGGCGACTCCGGGGAGGCTGGACCTCCCACCTGCCTGCCGCTGCCATCACTGCCGTCCCAACTAACCAATAAATAACTCAAAACCTGGACCAAAATCAGGCAGTCTTTCTTAACTGCCTCACTGAGGCTCTAACCCTCTATACCCACCTGAACCCGGTTGCCCCTGCAGGGGTCACGGTACTGGCTACCTATTTTAGCACTCAATCTGCCCCTGATGTTAAACGCGCAAAACAGGGACCCCAGGCCCCAGCCCAAGACCTGGTAAATATGGCATTTAAAATGTTTCCGCCCGGGATGAAGTAGCTGAATCCAGCCGGCAGGCTCGGATGCAACAGAAGGTGGCGCTCCAAACCCAAGCCCTAGAGGCTGCCCTGAGGCCAGCTGGTTCCAGAGGATGGAACCTGGGGAAAGCTCCACAGTGCAGTGCTTCTCCTGGAGCCTGTTTCAAATGTGGCAAAGAAGGCTACTGGTCCCGTCCGTGCCCCTGCCCCAGGCCGCCCACCAAGCCTTGCCCTGCTTGCAAGCAACCAGGCTACTGGAAAAGTGACTGCCCCCTGGCCGCCCCTCCCTCCACGACTCTACGTGGGGGGCAGGCAGGCCAAGCGATGGCTTCGCTCGAACTCCTGGGGCTGGCCGACAACTGACAATGCCCAGACTCGAGGACCCCATCACACTTGCCGAGCCCAGGGTAATGCTGCAGGTAGCTGGTAAGTCCATCTCCTTTCTGGTGGACACGGGGGCTACCTACTCTGGTCTGCCTACTTCTTCCGGGCCTCTCCTCCCTTCCCTGGTCTCAATCATGGGTATCGATGGGACTCCCTCTCTCCCCTCTTCTGCTCTTTAGAGGGCCATCCACTCCTTTTTGGTCATACCCTCCTGTCCTGTCCCCCTCCTCGTCAGGGACATCCTCCACCTGGGAGCCATGCTCCAGCTCTCCCCCAAAGCTTCCTCTTCTCACTTCCTCCTCCCCCTCATTCAGTCTACAATTGAACCAGATACCTCTCAAACCTCTTATCCTCTGCTGCCCCCAGACAAAGTAGACCCAAAGGTCTGGGGCACCTCCAAATCTATCATTACTACCCACCACGAGTCCTTCCACATCTGGCTAAAAGACTCCACCTCAGTCTCTTCTGTTGGCACTTCTATGTTCAGCAAACTTGGAAGGCTGGCGGAGCCACTCATACCCAACTTCTGCCCAACACAGCCTACTGCCCCCTCAGGGCTGTCAATCCCTGCTTTCTATTCGCTTCTCAGGCTTTGAATCTGTATCCAGACCTGTTGGCTCGCCTGCCCTCTGCTTCCCTTATGACCAATCCAAGGAATCATGCCATACCTGCCAGGCAGGCTCCATCAAAAATAAAACTCACCCTAAACCAGCAGCTCTCCTCTGAATCAGGGGATGACACAGGTAAAGCAGACCCCTATTCCTGGCTCACCCTCATCTGTCAAGATACCCAATTTCTAATTCTGACTGGGGCAGGTAACCTTTCTGACTTTCTTTGCACTTCCTTTGGCCCACCCCCTCTGGTGGCCATCCCTCTCTGTCAACCCTTCAACACCTCTGGGCCCTTGGCCCCTCACCCCCATTAAAGGAATCCCCTTATTTCAGGACTGACTCGCCGAAATCTCTCTGCTATGTCAGCTCCTCTTCCCCCATGTCCTTCTGCAATCTGACCATCACTGTCTAACAATGATCAGCACTGGGAGGAGCCTTCTTCTGATGTAATCAGACCCTCCTTAAAAGCATCAATGCCCCCTCCAACTTTCCTTGCATCCCGTAACCCTGGTTCCTCAACTTCCTCTTTACAGTCAGGGAAATTTTTTCCTACTCGTAGCTCCACCCTCAACCCAAGGGAGGAAGTTTGCTTCCCTATGGTTGTGGGCATTTCTCTGGCTTCCTCCCTTGTCACTACAGGCAAGGCAGAGGAGCACTGGGACACATCCACAGCCGCATGCAGGAAGTCTGAATCGCTATCAACCAAATGCTTCTCCATCCATATGACGGGCTTCCAACCGAACCCCCGGCCTCCAACCTCCCTTCATCTCCCCTGTCCAGCAGGAAGTAGCTTGAGACAGAACAATGCCCCTTTTATACCAAAAAGGTCAGAATGTAAGGTCAGTGGGCCTTGGGGGGCCGGGCAAATAGGATGTGGCAAAGGGGACTTTCCAAGTGGCTGTAACCTGCCTGGGAACTTTCGAAGGTGAGACTTCCGTTGGCCACCTGATCTGCCTCTCCCCGACCCCAGAGCCCTATATAACCCACTCACTTCCTTCCCAGTGAGCGCATTTTTCGGCCCCCATCTCCTTTCCTTCTCCTTTTCGGGGACCCAAGAGTGTCGACCGGGAGCCACCCTCCCCAATAAAGGCTCGCATTTGATTAGCCATTTGATCTATCTAGTCGATTTCCTTAAATTGATTCCTTACAAACTGTTTCATAACTTTGCTTAAATTTATTCTAATTTTTATCTTTTTATGTTATTGTTAATTATATTGTTTTCTTAATTTCTAGGGTTGTTTGTATAGATGTATAAACTAGCTTTTATGGTGATCTTTTAACTTGCAAATCTGCTAGAATCATTAGTTATTTCTAAAATATTTTTGTGTGTATTAATTAAAATTTTTCTACATATGTAAATGTGACAATTAAGTTGGTGAACTTGCCACTGTATTCTTATGTTGGCAGCACTATACAAACAACTTGTAAAGTTTCATAGCCTTGGTATATCAGTGTCTCACAGCTATGTGATAGCATGATTCCTACAACTTTATTCTTCTTTCTCGGAGTTGCTAAGGTTATTCTAGGTCTTTTATGGTTCCATATAAATTTTAGAAGTATTCTAGTTCTGTGATGAATGTTATTGGCAATTTGATAGGAATTACATTAAATTTATAGATTGCTTTGGGTAGTGTGGCCACTTTAATTATATTAATTCTTCTTATCCATGAGCATGGTATGTGTTTTCATTTATTTGTATCTTCCCTGATTTTTCGTTTCAGTGTTTTATAATTTTTTGACTAAAGGTCTTTTAGTTTCTTGGTTAAATTTATTCCTAAGTATTTTTTTTCATGTAATTGTAAATCAGACTATATTCTTAATTTTTCTTTCTGCTAGTTTGTTATTGGTATATAAGAATGCAAGTGATTTCTGAAAATTAATTTTGTTTCTGAACACTTTACAAATTTTTTTTTATCAGTTCCAGAAATTTTGAGGTAGAATTTTTGGGCTTCTTAATATATCATCTGCAAATAATGATAGTTTTACCTCTTTTCCTATTTGGATGCCTTTTATTTGTTTGTCTTCTTTAATTGCTGTGGCTAAGATTTCCAGTACCACGTTGAAAAAGAATGGTGACAGTGGGAGTTCTTTACTTGTTTTGATCTTAAGGAAAATTATTTCAGTTTTGCCCCATTGAGTATGATGTTAGCTGTTGGTTTATCATATATAGCCTTTATTATAGTGAGATATCTTCTTTCTATTCCCACTACACTGAGAGTTTCTATCACAAATGCCTGCTGGTTTTTGTTAAATACTTTTTATGCATTTATTGATATGACCATATAGTTTTTATTTTTCATTTTATTTATATAATATGTCATATTGATAGATTTACATATATTGGACCTACCTTGCATACTAGGAATAAATCTCACCTGATCATGGTGTATGCTTTTTTTTGATGTATTGCTGGATTTAATTCGCTAACATTTTGTTAAAAATTTTTTTGTATCTATATTCTTTAGGATTAATGGCCTATAGTTTTCTTTTTTTGTAGTGTCTTGATCTGGTTTTGGAATCAGGGTAATGGTGGCATTATAAAACCAGTGTGGGCGCCTGCCCTTTTTTTTGGAGTTTTTGAAATAGTTTTAGGAGAATAGTATAAATTTTTTTGTTTTGTTTTTATTGCTCATTAAAATTCACCAGGGAAGCTATCTGGTCCAAGTGCTTTGTTTGTTGGGAGTTTGTTGATTGCTGGTTCAATTTCAATGCCAATAATATGTCTGTTTAGATTTTCTATTTCTTCTTGAGTTACACTTGGAAGTTTGTATGCTTCTAAGAATCTATCTATTCCTTCCAGATTGTCCAATTTATTGGTATATAGTTGCCCATAATATTTCCTCATAATTTCTATATTTCTATAGTGTCTGTTTTCACTTCTCTATTTTCATTTCATTTATTTATTTATTCATTTATTTATTTATTTACTTATTTACTTATTTGGGTCTCTTTATCTTTTTTTCTTGAGGAGTTTGGTTAAAGGTTTGTTAATTTTATCTTTTTGAAGAACCAGCTCTTGGTTTCATTGATTTTTGCATTGTTTTCTTAGTTTCAATTTTGTTTATTTCCACTCTGATTCTTATTATTTCCTTTATTGTACTCATTTTGGGCTTTGTTTGGTGTTCTTTGTCCAGTTTATTTAGGAATAAAGTTAAACTTTATTTGAGCTTTTTCTTGTATTTATTTGTTTGTTTGTTTGTTTGTTTTCAGGTAGGCCTGCATTGCTATGAATTTCCCTATCAGAACAGCTTTTGCTGTGTCCCACAGATTATGGGTAGTTGTGTTTAAATTCTCATTCAGCTCAAGGTAACTTCTGACTTCTTCCGTAATCCCATTGTTGACCAGTTCAATGCTTAGTTGCATATTGTTTAGCCACCATGTATTTATGTGCTTTTCAGATAATTTTTTATAATTAATTTCTCATTTAATACTACTGTGGTCAGAGAAGGTACTTGATATAATTTCATATTTGTTAAATTTCTTGAGGCTTGATTTGTGGCCTATCACGTGGTTATCTTAGAAACTGTTCCATGTGAACTTGGAAAAAAAATGTATATTCTGCTGCTTTGGAATTTATTGCTCTAAATTTATAAATTTAATGTATTTGGTCTAGTGTGTCATTTAAGGCTACTGTATCCACATTTATTTTCTGTCTGGAAGATCTCTGCTTTGATGTCAATGTGGTGTTAATGTCTCCTACTATGATTATGGTACTATTGATGTTAGCCTTTATGTCAGTCAATATTTGCTTTACATATTTAAGTGCTCCTACATTTAATGCATAAATGTCTACAAGTGATGTTCTCTAGTTGAATTAACCCCTTTAGCATTATGTAATGCCCTTTTTTGTCTCTTGTTGTAATCTTAAATTTAAAGCTTATTTTGTCAGATGTTAAGTATTGCTAGCCTAGCTTTATATATTTATCCATTTGCCTGAAATATATTTTTCTGTTCTTTTACTTTCAGTCTATGTGTGTCTTTTCTTCTGAGGTGAGTCTCTTGTAGACAGGATATACCTGGGTCTTGTGTCCTTATTCATTCAGCTACCCTGTTTTTTGATTGGAGCATTTAATCCATTTACTGTGATTATTGATAGGTACATATTCATCACCATGTTATTATTCATGATTTTGATTTTCTTTTGTTTTCTTGTATTCTCCTTTTGTGTAAAGAAGTCCTTACAGTGTTTCTTGTAACACTGGCCTCATAATAACAAATTCTTCTAACATTTTTGTTTGTTTGTTTGTTTATTGTTAATTAGGAAAGTTCTTTATCTCTCTTAATTTAAATGATAGTATTGCTGAGTAGTGTGGTCTTGATTGTAGGTCATTTTTTTTTTCATTACTTTGATGATTTTCTGCCACTTGCTTCTGGCCTGCATAGTTTCTAATGAGGAATCTGATGATATACTGAGAGCTCCATTGTAGATAAGTTGTTGTCTTTCTATTGCTGCCTTTAGGATTCTCTCTTTGATTTTATCATTTGCCACTGTAATTCTGGTATGTCTTGTTGTGGGCCTTTTTGGTTTCACCTTCATTGGGACTCT